>JAQJVL010000064.1:1055298-1326544 GCA_035578905.1 Stictocephala bisonia | reverse complement strand
CTTGATTCCGATTCATAAGTCTGGTGAACAAGTCGATCCTATGAACTGCAGGCCGATTGTTATTCAGTCTGCTTTGGCTAAGGTCTACGAGAGTTTGGTGCTCGATAGAATGTCCTTTACTTTTAGGAACATCTTAATTACTCAGCAACATAACATGTTTAGACAGGGAAGATTCACAACTATAAATTTAATTATCAGCAATGTTCTATACGCCTTTGAAAATGGAAATCAGTTGGATTGCATTTATCTAGATTTTGCGAAGGCATTTAACAGGATCAGCCAACCCCATCTATTGAAAAGGTTGGAGTAAATGGATAACTCCTGATGTGGTTTAAGAGTTGCATACTATCTTGCATACCACACACTCCGAATAAGATACTCGTCAGCCCTTTTGAGACCTATACATGTAACGTCAGGCGTTCCCCAGGGGTCACATCTTGGGCCTTTCTTGTTTAGCATGTTCATTAATGTCATTGGAGATTACATCAATGGAAATTTTCTTTTGTTTGCTGACAATATGAAGATATTTAGGGAGGTTTCTTCAGAACAGCACCAACTGGACCTGCAACATGATCTGGATGGTGTTGAAAGGTGGTACCTTCGCAATAAGACGAATTAAAATCCCACTAAGTGCCGTACTGAATCCTTCTGTAGAGCAAGACAGACTCTCCTGTTTGACTACTGCCTTCAAGATGTCGTTGTTGGCAGGATGAAAATGGTGAAGGATCTTGGAGTGATACTAACCCCTACACTTGATCCTGGTGATCATATCACCAACATATGCGGCAGTGCCAACTGTATTCTAGGACTCATCAGCCGAATGTGCCGCTTTGGGTTTTCAGTGGCTTCTTTAAAAACTCTCTTATCGCATTAGTGAAACCAATCATGGAGTTTTCTGTGATTGTTTGGGCTTTTCATCAAGTTGGTCACTGTTCCCGTCTTGACGCTGCAAAACCGCTTCTTTCGGCGTATTAGCGTTATTTGGATGTCGAACTGAATGAAATGAAACAACGTTTATACCTGCCACCCTTAGTTGCTCGTAGGATGTTACTGGATCTCTTGTTTCTTTATAAAATTGTTAATAACCAAATTGACTGCCCTGAGATTCTCCATCTGTGTGTGTGTGTGTGTTAGTTTCCCGTCACACTCGTCGTTCTCAGCTATTCACGAAGACCTTTCATCCAACAAATTACATTTACTATAGCACAATGCCACGTCTGATGAGAGTTGGGAACGATGCCTGTGGTCAATTTTTGGTTCATCAGCTAAAACATTTAAAAAGAAGGCCCTAGAACTAATTATTCGTTAAACTGCTATGTAAGTGAAATTTCTTCTTTTGATTGTTACTTTATTGCTGTTTTCCTTTTTGTACAGTTTGTTACCTTAGTTGTATTAGTATGTATATCGTGTTAATATGTGTCGTATACATGTTGATTTTTCTTGTTGTTGTTAATTTATTATATAGCTTTATGAATTGTACTGTTTCTTAAATTTATATTACTTATTATATGGTCTTTATTGATAGTTGTTAGCAATTTGTAGATTATAATGTTTGTTGTTGGTAGAGTTTTTGCATATCATGTTGTTGTTGGATATTATCGGCTGCTTGTGTTGTTGTTGACTGTTGAGTGAACTTCTATTGACTTAGCTTTTGCGTTTGTAAATCGTTACTGTTTTTTTAATTACTGTATTCGACTTGTTAAAATATTTATATTAAGTTGTACATTTGGTAGTTTGTTTATATTAGATTTAATATTCTCATACTGTTAAATGCTGAACTTGCTGCCATCTACTAGTAATTATTATGCTATAAATGGTGTATTGCCATATGTGAAATGAATAAATAAATGTTGTAAGTTCAAAATAATGAATATCTGGATATGCTATTTTATTTATTTATTTATTTATTTTCTCATTGTCTACACCAGTGGCATTTTTAACTTGTATACAAACGTTGTTATGGGACAACGGTCCAAACCCCTAAGTAAATGTTAGTGGACCTCCCGGAATTTGAACCCGTGACCATATATGCATGTGAAGCAGAAGTGTTAACCACTGGGCTAGCAAGAAGCATATTGACGTAATTATTATTATTAGCCCCAATGTTCATAGATAGGGCCAAGATGCATTAGTGCTTAAGATATGCTGAAATTTTACTAGTGCACAATTTTACCACTGCTTTCCCAGTTTCTAAATTTCTCCGTTAATTCCTAATCAGTACAAGTAGCACTAGTCTAGTTGTTTCAACATTTATATGTTGAACAACATTTTCTAACCGTTTAGACGTTACGTGCATTTATTTCTGTTGACATGTAGGTCATAATCAGAGAGTCTTTCTTTGTATATATGCTTGAAGATTTTGCATAGACTCAAATAATATATTCCCATAAACGATTATATCATCAAATAAGTTTGTTTTTTGTAGACCCATGATGATTTTATATGCAATTTAATTAAATTCAGCTGGAACAGTTTTACCTTTAAACTGAGGGCGTAAATTTTGTATGTACACTTTTGTGTCGAAGTTTGTTCAATCTTGGTACTGTCTTCATTAACTTGATCTAATAAAATTTCAGTACATATAGCTAACAAAAGTACCTGAAGTTTTGAATGCTGGTGAGTACGGCATCGATGTGACGTATTGGGTATAGGTATATAATCGGTTTACATCGCTTATCAAATTCAAACACAGAACTCTTCTATAACCTAATAAATGAACTCTTTCAAACATTCATAAAAAAACACAAAACTGTTATTGTCATGGGGGATGTTAATATAAACTAAAAGAATGATTATGAAAAATCAAATATCATGAAAAACATTTTTATAGAATATGACATAGAAATTCACAATATACTCTACAAGAGTTACCCTACATAAGTGACCAGCACAGACATCTGAGCATCAAATATTAAGCATAATATCTGCATAAACACTCATCAAAACCAAATACAAGACCACCAGGGTATTAGCCTAAAACTGATTAATATAACAAAATCTAAGGCCAAGCTACTATATAGATTCTCAAGATCGATCTCAACCGACAGCTTAAAACTCCTGAAGAAAAGGCTGAAACAGGAAAACTGGGACAGCGTTTTCAAATCACCTACAATTGATCAAAAATATTATAACAGTCTAATCTATATCCTACAACATTAAATGGACTTACTTATACCAAAACATTACAAACATATTAAAAACTAAAAAAAAAAAAAAAAAAAAAAAAAAAAAAAAACTTATGGGATGACCACCTTATCAAACTTAAAAGTGGCCTTTCAAAAGCCCAATACAAATATGTGCTCACAGGGCAACAAGAAGACAAACACATATTCTACAGGCTAAAATCTTTATATGATACCAAGGTAAAAATACAATAAAAACATGTATTAAAAGAGAGATTGACGAAGCTAAAAATAATAATATCTGGAAAATAATTTATAAGGAACGTTCTAATAAAAATAATTTTAAAAACATAAATAAATAACATCAGTACAAAATGAAATGAAAACGTCTTTATACATATTACAAGAGGCGAAGATAGGGCTACAAAGCCCTCTCTACCAATTGGAGAGCAGGCGGTGGTAGAGGGGATAATGTGTCCTGTCTTTAAGCCACCGATTGAATATGAACGCACTTTAATGCCCAAAACTTCAATAAACAAAATCTTCATCCTTCAAAATAAAGCTATTCGGATCCTGGAAAACCTACATCTCCAACAATCCTGTAAAACCTATTTTCCAACAAATAAAATTTTAACCTTATAAAATCTATACTGATTTTAAATAGTTAAATTCACTAAAGCAAATCCCTACAAAAAATAAATTAGTGGCACAATTTACAATCTCAGAGTCTTCAATAATTTAAACACACAAAGGCATAGACTAAAAAATCAAACAAAATTCCGCTACATATGAGCTCAAATAAGTTCAACATCTTACCACAAAAGCTTAAAATAATATCAGACAATAAAGCTCAAAAAATACTTTACAGATAAACCCGTACTACAACCTACAGTAATTCATAAACCAACATACCTTGGGTCCTAACTTTGTGACATGACTCAAAATATGAATCTGAAGAGAATTTACTGCTTCCTAGTCTACTGGACAATGGCAAGGACTTCGGAAGGTAATAAGTGTTTGTTTCAATCAGTTATTAAACTAACATTTTTTTATCAACGCATAAGCGGATTCTAGCGCTGAGTTTAGTAATTACAATGAAAAATGTTCCCCCAATCTGATGCTGTAACTAGGGAAATTGAATTAAAAAAGGTTTCACCTTCCCAAAAATCCAACTGAAATTTTTCGGTGTCTCGGTTGACGTAAATATTACCTGGAATGCCCATATAAACCAAATATCAAATACAACATCATAAAGAAGATGCAATCACTAGTTACCTACCGATCTTATATTATTGTATATTAATTGTATATCCATATTCAGTGTTCATACTTTATGTGTGATAGCTAACATAACTGCGAGATCATACATTCGTAATAGTCCAGCTATCCAATTAGTTTAGAACTATCCGATGGATACGTACAACTTCAAAAGATTTGCTGTGGACGCGAACAACATCACACCTCAACTCTCCAACTGATTGATCCAATTGTTGTCCAATTTAATAGGATCAGTAGAGGTATAAGTGGTACTCTCATTGCATCTTCACTTCCTTGGCTCCGGTGTTGTGTAAAACAGCCCATCCAGAGATAAGACATCGAGGCACTACTTAAAGAATTCAATAAGATCTTGAATGCCCTATGCCTTTGCATTACACAGGATCTCAAACATCAGAACGTTCGCTTAAAATATTAACTAGCTGCTTTCTGGTTGAGCAGATCAAATTTCTCGCCCAAATTGCTGGACGATAGCGTGAACCAGTTTCAAGAATCAAGAAGCAGGGACATTGTCAGAAACATAATTGTCGTGTGTAAAATTACGTGACGACTATATTACAGTTATATATTTACATGGCCTTAAAGTGGTTCACAAAAAAGTATATTTTAAGTACAAATTTTTTAAGGATCAACATTATCGCCTAAAAAGTAAAAGTAAAAAGCAATCAAAAGCAGCAATAACAGCATGCACAATGAAACAAATAAATTACTATCAATCGTAACAATGATAAAACTGTTTAATATACAGGTTAACACCAGTCATTATGGCTACTAGTATGGGCGTACCAAATAAATAAAAGGAAATAGAAATGGCGATAGCCATCTCTAAATCCTCTAAATTCTTATTGCATTCTTTTGCAACAACAATAATTATAATAACAAATAGTACCAGGAATACGGGTTACTTTATACAATTTTATTTTAAAATATCTCATGTTTTTTTCATTATTATTATTTCTCTTAAATTCCATTATACATGAGACGCCGACATAACGTTGTGCGTACTTTAAAGCAAATACATATGATTTCATGAGTGTGGATGACCTGTGAGTGTCTGGTTGCTAACTGAGTTCGAATTATGGTCAGAAAGAGCCATTTATTAACAGATCAATGGCCAGGGAAACTAAGGGACATACAGCTTTACATGGACTCCGATTTTGTTTTTAATGTCAAGCCTGATACCGAGTCCTCACTCATACACAACATCCGGACACTTATTAACACCCAACATGGACACCTCAGACGTCTCTACTTATGTTCACGCCGACCACGCTGGTAGCAACCATTGAACGAGCGCCATGTTGGTATTAAGAGGACTGAGTCTAGTACATTTCGCCTAAATCTCCACAACACTCTGCTCTTAAGTAGCTGGATTACAGAAGGACTAGTACAGTACCTACATAATAGTAGTTTAATTCGTATTCAATTTGTATTGGTTTATTTATTTATTTATTTATTTATTTATTTATACATTCCAACGGCAATGCCATTTTAAAAATACAATGATTTGATGACATGCGAATAATTGGTACAAACATGCATGGATACAAAGAAACAAAATTGCATGCTTAAGATAACTACAGACAATAATATAATAACGAGTTAAATAACATAATAATAGAATATATAATAATGATAATAATAAATACGGGTAATGTAATAACATAATAATACAATTTGTTATATCAATAATAATAAATTGCAATATATAAGTATAAATATAAATAATTAATAATATATACACAACAATAATAATATGACATAACAACAAATCAATTTATTGGATCACAAAAGTATAAACTACGACAACTAAAGTGCAAGTGTAGTACAGTATTTATGAGTAAAAGTAAAAGAGCATGAACTGGGTAATGTAGGTCAGAGAGAGAAAAATGGCAGGAAGGGTCAAAGTTAAGGCAAAGGATGTTTGGTCAGTGGTTCAAATATTTTACTGAGCATCTTTTGTTTTTGTCTTTAAATCTCTTTAATTTTATTGTTCCTTGAATTGTTGTTTCTGTAGGCTCTGCCTTTAGAATTTAAACTTAAAAAATATATGAAATAAAATATTGTCGGCACTGGTGGCGCAGTGCTGTAACCCAGCTACATGGGGACAAAGTGTTTGGGAGATTGTAGGCGATAGGTTGGATGCTCGGTCCTCTTAATACCGACATGGCGTCCGCTTGGTGGTTGCTATCGGCGTGGACACTACTAGAGAAGTCTGGGGTGTCCATGTTGGGTGGTAATCATTGTGCGGATGTTGTGTGGGGGAGATAACTGAGCATCAGGTTTGTCAATTAGCTGAAAATCAGACCAGCACTACGTGGTTCGGATTCCACGTAAAGCTGTAGGTCCCTTAGTTGCCCTGGCTGTTGGGCTATTAATAAATTGCCCTTTCTGAGGAACAGTTGAACTCAGTTAGTAACCAGACTACACTCATCTACACTCATCCTACACTCATAAAAACCATTCATATTCGCCTTAAAATACGCACAACGTTGTGTCGGCGTCTCATATGTAAGAATGTAAGAATTGTAACCATGAACTTACTTATTTTTTAGTGATATGAAATTAAGAACATAGTAAACCCTGATACACTATTTTTTTTAATGTATTCTTTTTTAAATTTATTTCACTTGACTTCGTTTGTATATTCATTCGTCACATTGTTCAGTGTTGGTTATATACATATATGACTAATGGCACCACTGGTCAATTCAAGTGGTATAACGATTTACTACTGTTGGCTACCCTGGGAAAATTTTAAACAAGATGTTCAAGAAGACGCCATGCCATGTACATATCTGTCAACCTTCTGATGGTTAGGTTTGCGTTGGCCTGTTTGTGTTTACCTCGATATCGGCGATCCAAATCTTGCTTTCTTCTCTTATTGAAATGTTTATAAACAAATCGATCTCAAAATGTCATGTTAGTTTCATTGTGTTGTAAAGATATTTTATCTTTATCCTAACGTTGTGTTTTTATTGGAAATATTTCAGAGTTCATTTTAGTAAAATCTCTTAACGCACAGGTTTATTTGAAGTGTTATGGGTTCATATTTTGGCGGCTAAACGTATTGGAGAAAGGTAAGAGCTTTTTAAACTTCTTTAGTTAGTTACAAACTTTATTGTACTTGTATAAAAGCGTATACTTTATTGGATATCATATAATTAAATGTAGTTTAAAATTGATTGGGCCTTTTATGTTTATTATGTTTGTTGCTTGAATATGATGTGCCATCAGAAGTGTTAAAAATGAAATAAACAAGAAGCATAATATCTATTTCTTTCCCTACTATATTTACTTTTCCCCACTTCATAGAACTTTAATAAAAAGAAGGGAAGGCTTATGAACTGAGAACACTTGAGTCTTGTCCTTGTAATCATAATGAAGTAGGTAAACTTAGTAATGATAAAATTACAAATCATATGTATAAGCATGAAATTACAACAAAACTATAAACATATATATTGGCCTTTTGAGATGGACCAGCAACAAATTGAATTGAAAAAAATGTGATATACCCTTTTTGATACTTGATTCATATTTATTCAGTTGGTTTATATTTTCTACCTCTCATAGACCTACAGTATTTAGAATTTTCTGATATATCTACAGATGTTCTATGGTATAGCTGTTGATTGAATTTTGAGCAAGTCATATGGCATTAAAAGTTTGTATTAATTTATTGTTGTTTAACGGTCTCCAGTTCCACTGACGAAAAGTACTTTAACCCTTTTAGTGCTATACCGCCTGGCCTATGGATATACCCATGTGCGAAGCAGTTTTGTGTGAAACTAGAGTTTTTGTAAAACGCTAATAGGTTCGTTATATTGTTGTTTTTGTTTTGTATTGTAACAAAATAAACGGAGAACAGCCCTAGGACAAGAAATTACATACAAAAGTATTTTTATTATTAAATAAAATATAATGTTTATTTTATTTTATTTTTGTAATTATGAATCAAATAAGAGTGCATGAGTACATTTTTCTGTGTTCTTTACCTATTCCACTGTAGAGAGCATCTAAAGAACAAATTTAATATATTTTCAGTTAATTTTTATAAAACCATAAGGAGTATAGAGGAAATATAAAAAATATTGTCCCCGCAAAAATTAGTTGAGAACTTGACATTTGAAACATATGTTTTTAATAAACTAGTAATAATTATTCAATCATATATATGATTGAATAATATATATCATTGAATTGAAAAATAATATATACGATTGAATAGTTTTATATATATATATATATATATATATATATATATAATAGTACATAAATAATATATATATAATATATATTACATTACCAGGACCAGATTTTTCAATAGGGCCGGGCATATGGGCGCAAGCTCCCAGGGGGCACACTGCCGAAAAAAATAAAATTAAAAACCTAGAAATTTAAATAAATAGCCATAACCTAACATTTTTTTAATTGATTTTAAAAATCAGGCTAACAAAACATTCTGATATTGAAGTTTATTGGAACAAATAATTGTTGGTAAAGTTAAACTATTTTTCAACATTATGCATCAACTTCGTACAACGTTGATTTCAATACATGGGAGAACTGGCTGTAGGGATGTAGAGTGGTACGCATCATATTACCACTGCCAGCCCTGTGCAACTCCCATGTTCCTCATATAGAGGAGGGCGACCATATTAGTGACGCCAAATAACTACAGATTGCTCGTGATTGCTCTTGTTGCTGGCTATCCTCATTCTTTCGATTCTTCTGATTCATTATCTCAGTGCTAACGTAACCTCGAATTCCTCCGCAGAACGGAACGTTTATCGTTCATCCCTCAATATTATATATCAATACATATAAATGGCATTTTCCGGTGTTCCCTTCAATTTTCCAATATGAAGTTAAAATCATAAAACAATTAAAAAAAATAAATCTTTGATTAATAATGATTTTCTAATAATGTAATGTGTTATCAAACTGTGAAAAAAATATAAAAAGTCGATTGTCGGCAACTAAATGGCCATATATCAAGTCTCTAATACATTTGAAATAAAATGATATTGATAGTGGCCAGTAAAATAAACGAGCCTGTCGCATATATTTAAAATACGTAGTGTCTACTATGTAGACGCTCGCACTTTTAGACATAAATACATAAAGGGGTTAAAGCCAAGTAAATAATTTATTAAGTTTTATATATGTATTTATCTACGGTGACAAACCACTATACAAAAATAAAGACTTAATTACAACTAGATGGCAATTTAGGAGCTTACAGTTTAGATCATTAAAACTTAATTGGGTCTCTCCCCATTAAAAGTCATAGGAAATTTAATTAGATTCCTTACCTAAGAGATTGCTTACCTTTTCTCCAGACTGTGCCAAAGTACAGTCTGGAATATGATAAATCATATTCCAAAGAATAGTGAACTAAATTTGTTGTACAGAAGTATGTATTGATTATGGATGGATAGTAAAAAGTAAGGTTTGGTCAATAATTGAAATCTTATAAGACAGAATTTTTAGTGTTTCGCATACTCCCTTTATGATTTATCAGAGACCTCAAGAGCATGTCCTCGCGTGTAGTAGGTCCATCAGCAAGCTTGCCCATGGGCATGTCTTCACATGCAATAGATGTCCATCAGCAAGTCCTCTTTCAAGCTTGCCCACTAGCATGCTCTCAAGCATGTCCTTAATATGTGTAATGTCCTTCTAACAGAAAAAATATATCATTTACAAAACTATCCCACCCCAATTAAATCTTCTAATTTTGTGAAATAGTACACTGTAACAAAGTGTTATGATAAGTTTATGTTCAAACTTGTATGTGTATAAAATAAATACAAAAAACATACAAGTATATAATTATAAATATCTCCTGCATTTATATTATAGGCTAGATTTTCTCTAGGGATACCTACTGTAATGTCAACATGGCCTAAATTATAATTGTATTGTAATTTATCTCTGCTCATGTTAAGCAAATTTCCTGCAGTGTATTTGTTAAGAGAAATACACCATTGGGTTATTATTGAAAATATTGTGAATTCAGATAAATAAATAAATAGGCTAATAAAATGATCTTCGTAGTTTTTGAAAACATTTTGAATTAACGTTTTTGATTGTTTACTAACAGTAATATTTAAAAATTGTTAAGTGTTGCTAACTATTATTTGTATAAAAACCCAATGGTAGCAAGCCAGTTGTTTGCTACCTTACTGCTTGGATGCAATTACAGTAAAATGGCTGAGAAAACAAGCCAAGATAGCCATAAAAACCCTTCAAAGTCTGAAGCCCCAACAGAATTTGATTTTTCAGCCTTTGGAGACCGGTTATAGTCAATCACAAATGTTTTCATCACAATATTAATTCAGCATAAATATACATTAAATTCAAACGACTAAGCAGATAGAAGCCTTGAAACCACAGGCCAAAAAACTGTAAATGAAATGTCAATAGCACCGAGCAGAAAGTTCACTAAAAAATGTACTTTACTCAGAAGTTTGTTTTTATTTTTATTTGTAACAGTTTTACAGTGTATATTATGTAATACAATCAGAATTATTTATTTGTTATAATACTGTACAAATAATGCATTAACAATGTTGATTATCAAAATTTAGTATATGATGCAGTCAAGTTTTGGTCAAGAAAATATGTTGATTGAAATATAAAAATAAAATACATTGTCATTCTCTGTGGATTTAAAAACACTATTTTAAAGGCACAAAGTTTGACTAGATCAATACCAAGAACTGTCATACAGTAAACAACAACAAAGTGAAAACAGAATATAAAAATAGGCCTAAATACATAACAAATTATAAACTATAAATAGATAACTTAAAAAAATGGATATCTATAAAAAACAAACTCAACAATCAAACAAACAAATTATTATTTATAAATAATAAACAATTGAACCAATGAAGAAAGAATAAATAAATTAAAACAGGTAATAAACTATAAATAAATAAAACTTTGGATAACAGTGATGACTGCAAAAAACCAGCTAAAGTACTATTAAATTAAAAGACAATAATTATTATTCTTATTCATATATATCGAGACTGTTATTGCAAAAGGTCGTATGTCAAAAGAGGCACTTTTCAGGAGAGCAAAAAAACTTTATATTTTTTTAGTTAATAATATTATTAATCTGGAAATCTGTTTATAGATTATTTTTATTATTTAGTTTTATGTTACAATGTGTTTATATAAGTAAGTTATTAATTTTAGGTTTTCAACGCACATACGACTTTTTGTAATTAATATTTTTACTTTATTTCAACATACGACATTTTTACTCAGACATAAGACTTCTTGTACTTAAATTAGGGTGGTTTTATTCACATAAGACTTTTCATGAAACACATTTTTATTAAATAATTTTTAATAATTGTTTTACATTTGAATAAATGTATGACCTAAACTAGTGTTTACTCAGTGTCATGACATAAGTTGTCATAAAATGAACGATAATCCTCTTCTAGTAGGTTTTTCAACTCTTGCAAGTCTTTGAATTTTCTAGCTGAGATGGTGACCGGGTTGTTGTACAGTGGTTTGATCTGAGAATATACCTGTGTTATTGGTTTGGGACGTCTGGGCAGAAGCGTCCAGTTATCAGAGAACTGCAGTTTATACCAAATTTGACCATCAGAAGTGTACTTGAGGCATCGTAGGTCGGTCACATAAGGATCACCTTTTTTATTTCCGGGTCTGATACTTTTGTAGTAACCATCAGCAAAGCTAGAAAAGTCTTTATAAGTAAGAGTTTCTACAGAATAGGGGCCTGGAATTCTTCGAGCTTCTTTGATGTCTTTAACAAAGTCTGCAGGTACAAAATGTTCATGTTTTTTAATCTTCCTTTCAATCGTACTATGTACACTGTCTACTTCCATTTGGGTGTGGCCCACCTCAAGGTACTTTTGATACACTGTAATTCTTTTACTAATAGCTACACTCAACAGAGCATTGGATACTGTTTCGCATCTGTTCTGGTTGGTGCAGCCATCACTCCAAATTATAACTTCAGTTATGTCTGGGCATCTTTCTAATTGTTTTTTAAGAAACCTCACAATCAAAGATGCAAAGATATCCCCATCTAACTGACCATTTCCTTCATGCCAGATGTAGCATGTTACATCATGGTTTGCTAGATTGTAAATAGAATAGTTGTGAACTTTCAGCTTAGTTTTGTAGTAAGACGAAGAGGCTTTGATGTTTGGACATGTAAGCACTTTTTGTACATCAACGGCAACCACCAATGTATTGTTTGACTCTTCTGCTTTCTTCTTATCATTGTCCTTCTCATTCCTAGCTCCTTCTTTCCTATTCTGATGCTGCTGGTACTCTTCTGCTGTGACCATACCTAACTTAAACTTGATGCATGTTTCGCATTGATCCTTTTTTGGAATGAAAAATCCTAGGTTCATTAGGACAAAAACTTTGTGAAAAAGGGATCTTGAGGCAGGTTGAACATTCCTTTCCTCACACCAACGAGTATATTCTCTGTGTAGCTGTGATTTATTTTCCCAATTGGGTTCTAAATATTGTTTTGTTGTCTTAGCCCGACAGTAATGGGACTCCATTTTAGGAAGAGAATTCAAAAACTGCCGAGCACTGTCTCTTTTTTCAGAATGTTCTATCTGCTCCTGGTCATTATTGTTTGGAACAATCTCATTGTCCTTCTCAATATCATCTGGGTTATTTTCCTGTGGCAGTGGTTGGTCCATAGGTCCTTTCAACACCCATGATCTTACTGATTTTTCACCAAGACAAAAGGTGTTCAGAAACATTTGCTTACAGACTCTAACTTTATCATCTTCTCCCACTTTTAGGTAGTATTTAAAAGACACATTTTTACGAGAATTCTCAACATCAGTTGTACTTCGTCTATAGTCAGGGCGTGATTTTTCTACAAGTGATACAACCACAGCTCGCTTAGCTTCCCAACTGTCTACGTTCTTCCAGAAATTATTGAAAAGTTTATTTCTGTCCAGATCTGTAACTTTAGTACAGTTAAATTTTGCACTATTTTTGCATCTACAACGAGCTTTCACTTCTCTACCTTTTCTCTCATTGTTGAATTTGTATTTCCTGCCATTTTCACTTTCTTGTTTCTTCAACCCTAAATAGGCTTCTCCTTTCTTTCTTTTAGCAGACTGAACATTCCTTTCCCAGTCCCTTGGATCTACAATTCCTCCTCTTCTTCTTTTCCTTTTTTCTTGTATGCCTTGTACAGTCTGTTCCATTTGTCTACGGTTTTCTACTACCGGTATATAACTTCTTCTTGCTCTCCAACTATGGGAGCCGGATTATTCTCATGGAACACGCCAGGTTCTTCAATAACTTGTTGATTGTTTTCAATGTTGTCTGATCTGTCAACCACATTTGGGGGTTTTAAGGCAACAGTATGACAAGAAGTATTTTTTTTCTTACGTAGTGTTTTCCTTTTCAATACTTTAATCCTTCTTGGAAAGCGGGTTTCTTCATCATTAGAGGTTGAACTAGGCTCATAAACATCTGAATCAGATGAAAATAAGGGATCATTTATACTATCGTCAGTTTGTTGTAACATTTTCTGAACTTGTTCTCTCCCTTTTGATTTTTTCTCTCGGCAAGGTCTAGCACATTCATTGTTGGTTGATCCAAGTTGCTCTTTCTTGTTCGTAAGAGTTATTTCCATAGCTTGTGCGTCGACTTCCTCTAAAACAAAAAGAGTAGAATTTCCATCTTCAACTGGCATTGGTAAAACCTCTACAGCAGCAGCCAGACCTGAGTCATCTAAAAAAAAAAAATCATTAGCATTATAATCCCATCAGATTAAAAGATAATCAAAGTACATCAAAGCACAGTGATGTGTCACAATGTCATTTTAAGTGATGCATTAAAAAATAGGTTTTAAAAGTTAGTGGTTAACTTACTTTGCTCTAAATTATCAGCCAAGCTAAAACGATTGTTGACAGTAGGAAAGCTCCCAGTCGCTACAGCAGGAACGGATGTACTTGGAGAGAGAGCGACATCTGTAACATTTTAATTCAATGTTAATGAGATAGGTAACTTAACAAAGCTTACAGGATAACAAGGTTAACAATACAATGCTGTGTTACAATGTCAAGTTAAGTGATGCAATAAAAAATTAGTGTAAGTTAAAATATTACTTTCAGAGTCATGCTTACCGACAAAAACAGCAACCTTTGTAAAGCAGTGTGCAGCCTAAATGAAATTCCTTGCATAGATATACCCGATTTAATTTTATTTTATCATACACTAGCTTTACTATATTATGTTTAAAGACAAATCCAATCCTTACAAGATAAAAAAAAGCGCATGAGGACTAACCAAGGTGATAGATGTGATTATAAGAATCAACAGATAGGCCTAAGTTACCTTTTTCTAAATTGTCTGCAATGGGTAGGCCTAAGTTCTTCACATTTGTAGAGTCTAGTCTCTGTTTTGCCAGTTCGACCATCAATTTGCCCCTTTGGATCATTTTCTAAAACAAAAATATGCATATAAAATATGTTTCAAAAAGTCATATGTTTAAAAATACATTTTAGGCTAAACACAAAACCCAATACTGAGACATAAGACATTTTGATAGCTAAATAAATTTTAAGATCGTGCATGATATAACCATAACAAACCATTGCCTAGGTCCTAAACCCCTATTTTTAAGTATATTATTATAGTAGAGATACTAAAAACTTATTAAATCAGTTTTATAGAGCTTAAATTGTTGTAACAAACATAACCTAAAAATGTAACCGTGTAAAAAGATATTGTTGTAAGAGTATAAGTCCGTATAAACTATTAAATAACATGCAGATTACAATTAAAACCCTTATGAAACACTTATAATCAGAAATATAACAGCACTATTCAATATAAAGTAACTGGGAGAGAAAGCAAAGTACAACTTACCTCCTCTTTCAGTCTTCTCAGACATAAGGCATTTTGCAATAACAACAATCAACTGAGAAAACATAAGACTTTTAAAAATAAGGTTATATTTCACAATCTATCAGCTGTTGACATAAGACATTTTGCTGGTGGATGGTAAATATAATTTGCCACTCTTAAAGCCCATAAAAGAAAAACTGAAATTTTGACATACGACTTTTTGCAATATCAGTCACGATATGTAGAATTACAAGTGGGATTTTTCTTTATTAACCAGTCTAAGAACGTTTTTAGAAACAATGAATAGCTGTTTATGAATATCTTTCCAAATTTCTTAACAAGTAACTTAACTTTATTCTGGTTGTTAAACAAATGTGGGGCAATATTTTGGAATCTGGTATAACAAGTAAAAATAAACATAAAAGTTCCTCTAACACTGGTTTATCTCCCTTCGTTTGGCGTCCGTCTGTCTGTATTTTTTTTTTTTTTTAATCATAACTCGAAGATGGTTTTAGCTATAGCCTTGTAATTTTACATAATTGTATGTCTCATCAAAACCTAACTTGCTGAAGTAAAAAATAAATACCGTCATTATTTTCAAAATGGTGACCTTCGAATGAATACATTTTTACTATAGTCATGTAATTACATTCTTAACAAATGCATTTTGTAGTAAAAATGTATTACTTCCAATATTTAATATCAGTTTGTAACAAATAATATATTACAATTTTTGTCTTTTCATGAGCTATTTTTAAAGTGTTTTCACAATTTTTTCTCCTCTGGTCGGTTTCCATAACATTTCACTTTAAAGTATTAAAAAGGCCACTATTTTGAAAATAATGACAATATTTATATCTTATTTTATCATAAAGTTAGGTTTTTATGAGACATACATTTGTGTAAACTTACAACTCTGTAGCTAAACCCGTTTTCGAGTTATAATTAAAAAAAAAAAAAAATAATAATAATAACAGACGCTAAACGAAGCTAATAGACTTTTATGTTTATTTTTACTTGTTACCATATCCCAAATTTTTTTAACACCGGTATAAGATTATGGCGTAACTGTTATGAGTTTTACTAATCTGCCCTAGGCCATATTATCGTATCTATACAGTAAAGTTTATTCTATTACACGAACGATAATGTGTAGTTAACGATATTTTGTGGCTCGGAACAGGTGACCGTTTCCCTACTTCCACTGTGATGGTGATTGGCCACGGTACGCCGAGTGCCCACCTGCGTCTCTAGTCTCGAGTATGGTGACAAAGCAGTCGTCTTGCCTAATCCCCGTAAATAGACTACAAAAGATTACCCCCACCAATTTCTCCAGCACACCTGCCCGAGTGCCCGTATTCAAGGATCGACACGACTTATTTTAAACAATGTGTTTTTATCACCAGAAAAAGTGCTTTGGGACTACGAAATAGTTGTGATGCCTCTATCGTTATATTTGTTTTCTTTCGATTTCTTCGTTGATATTTTGGAACACAAGTATTTATTAGGCAGTATGTTTAATACTGGAAGTTAAATTCATTTGTGTGACGTGTTAATTAAAATATGCGAGTTTAAAATAGTCCGGTACTAATGATTATTTATTTATTTTTGTGTTTATTAATAGTAGGCCTATAACACGTACCCATAGTAGGATAAGATTGTTTTGCAATTGAAAGTAATAATGATAGAGAATGATAACATTATTAGAATATTTGGTCAGATTCCGTTCTATGCCCCAAATACAACTGGATTAGGTTAGGTTAGGTTACATGATTACAGCTGTATCACAGTTTCTATTTGGGGGGCATATTACGGAATCTGACCGAATATGTTTTCCGATAGCAACCAACACCACAGATATATAAAATACTTAATCTCTTTACAGTTTTTCTGTACTCTGTGCTCAAGCATAACAGTTCTTCAATTCCATTGAGGGCCATATTATAGCTAGTTTGACGGTATTAAATTTGGGCAAGCCAGGGTTCTTCTGACCCGTTATTTAAATGTTAATCTTTTAGTACAGTAACTTGGAGTACAATCTTTTTAATGTGTTTTATACTTGGAAATAACTCTAGAAGTCGTTAGATTGAATTAAAAATAAAGAATAATAAATAAATAACAAGTAATCTCCTGTCATAGAGCTAAGTCCAGTCCATCAAGACATTTAAGACCTGCCTCACTGATTCTATTTATGCTAGCTAATCCCTGAGCCGTAAACCAGCGTAAGGGGCATTCTGAAACTACGTGATCCATTGTTTGGATAGACTCCCCGCAATCACAAGACTGATCTAGTGTCAATCACACCATTTGTATTTTCAGTAGTTACATCTGCCCACGCCAGTTCGGAACCGATTCAACAATGTCCACTCCCTGCGAGGTAGGTTCATCCCACCTACAGGTATGAAACCTGTACGTGTATGGGTGGGTCAATACCAATGTACGTGTATGGGTAGCTGGGTTAGGTTAGTACTAATTAAATTTTTTAATTTTGTGCTAATTAATATTCTTAAACATTTGCAACTAGTTTGTCTTTCTATACTTTGTTTTTGATTTTCTTCTGATAATTTATTGTTTAGTACATTACCTAATTATCAATGGGGTTAGATTCGATGGAAATTAACGCCGATGAAAACTACTTACTAATGTTTGTTTTATAAAAATTGTATACTCAAAAACTAAAACTACAGTCGTCGCAAATGATCGAGTATTTACAGACGCAACGATGTTGATTGTAAACTATGTCCGCTGTCATTGTTGTACGTTCACGATTGGATTACTAATGGAAGACCACACGCGAAGTGAACATGGATGAAGATTCTTGATACTCCCCATTGTTGACGTTATCTCAAGGAAGTTCGATTCACGCTTGTTTAGTTTGACTTGTCAATTGCGTTTGTCAACGCCTTAAACATTGAGGACGACTCTACATTAAAGATTACGTACGAACTAACCCCCTTAACTAACTACAGTTTTAACCCTTAAAAACTATGCTTATTTTGACTAATGCAAGTACTATCGTGGGGTCAAAACCGACCCCAATTTAAAAAAAAACGCATAAAAATCTCAAAAATATTGTTTTAATAACTTAAATGATATTAACACTTCCTCTATCTTGTCTTCTTGTGAAGATAACCATTTTTGGGCATTATTTTATAAATAAAAGAGGTTGTATTTTAAATATTCTGTTATTTTACAAACACTTCATTTTCTTGAAAAACACATTTTACAAAAAAATAATGTACTCTCAGTAAAGTTATGAAAATCAAAACTATGTATTTTCTTTTATAACTAGACCCATATTATAAGAAATTATAGTGCTTGGACGCATAACTGCTAAAGTAAAAAACAAATACCTCTTCTAAGAGTTGGCGACTTCTCCTTGTTCAATTTCCCTTGTTGGCACTCTTCACACGTAATCATGTAATACTCACTTTGCTAAGCGGTTTGCATTCTAGGTTTTTTTTTAATCCACACAGTTATTTCCACACAGGTTTTCTATTATTTCCTATAGGACATAGTTCACATCTTATTATTTTGGGTGGATTATCAAAAAGGCGGAATTTCCAAAAAAAAAAAAAAATAGAAAAGTCTAGTAACTACATAGTATCCTGGGGTCACTACTGACCCCAGAAGTCTCCCAGTCAGATATGGAGGGACCGAACAAGAAACCACCACATGCACTGCATGTCTCATTAGCTGAAAAGATATTAGATAGTGAGATAGCACAATCCTGTAAGTATAAAAGATATGAAATAAAAATAATTGAACTCTGGGGTCAAAAATTACCCCAGGATAGTAGTTAAGGGTTAATGACATGTATTGTATATTTTTTAACATTTTGCATTATATATTGAACCACATTCAATACACTCAATAAGAAACATTCAAACTGCATGGTTGGTGGCACGTTGGTTGACTTGCAGAATAAGTCCAAATTTCTAGGAATTATTAATGATAGCAGTTTTAAGTTTGATGTCGACATTGATGCTGTGTGTAAGACAATTAATTCTGGGGCTTTTGTCTTGAAGATCCTTTTAAAGCTTGCCAAGGCGTTCAAGATTTTCTCTTAGCATCTTATTATGGCGTTATACACCAATTTTTAAATTGTTCTCTGTCCATATGGGGTTAGGGAAACGAAAGAACAAAATTTATCTGTAAAAAATGAAAATGCTGTATTCGAGTTATGTTTAAAAAGCCGTTAACATATTCTTGATAATCTCTTTAAGGTCAGAAATATGTGAATGCATTTACATTAACGTGCGTTTTGATTTTGTAAAAAAATATTTTAATTACTGTATTTCAAAATATACAATTAACTAACAGCACTCGCAATTCACTGATGTACGATCATAATCCCTAATGATTTAACTCACAAAATAATATTTATATATTTATTTTTTTTAATCATTTAACATGTTTCATTGTTAAAATTGACGTTGATATGCAATTTTTAAATGTTTTTACAATTACGATATTATAAAAATGCTGTTATATAATTTGCAGTTTCGGTTAGTTGTTACAATAGTTATAAAATGTGAGAGGTTACACTATTTTCAGAGAACGTGTCCAAGTTAGTCCCTTCGCCGAAACTCTCTGTGGGACCTTGTCGGACGACGTCCTGTTGAAGCCGTAAATTATTGTTTTCAGAGATTCATTCCTGTCAGATCCTGCTATTTTAGGACAAGCTGGTGGATGACAGTTTTGTTTACTGCCACTCAGGGCCTTTTACATTTAATAATTTCGTGTTCTGTGTTGCTTTTACTCTCTTCTGTTATTTAGAAACTATCTCATTGGTGTCCCACCAATGTGGAGAGTAAAATTAGTTCTCCTTATTTAACCTTTTTAACTCATAGCTTTTGTGTAAACCTTCACTAGATACGGGTCAAATATGATAACGCGTTCACGACTTTTCTATGACTTCACTGGTAAAAGTGATCACTTGTACATCATCATGGTTACAAAGAACACACTTTTTGACGCCATTAGCGATATTTAATCGTTTAAGAGGATGGCCTGCGTGGAGTTGAACGAAAATCTTTAATGTAAGCCTAGGTCGAGTTTGGTATCAAATTAAAGGTCTATTCAGTAGAAATTAATTGCCGCAAACCGGACTTCGAAAGGTCTATCCTTTCCAGAGAGTAGCGGTAATTTGAACTTTTATTGAATATTATTTCTCCGCTGTTATAATGTATACTGTATGGAACACAATAACTCCAAAAAAATGAAATTATCAAATTATCTATAGAAAAAATAAATTGTTGAGAAAGTGTTTCCATATTTTTTCCACCCTGTATCTCTGAAGGGTTAAAATTAAAATAATGGTAGCTATTTCTAAACCAAAAATAAATTTAATTAATGCTGTATGGACAGTTCAAAAATAGCATACAACCGTAGAGCACATTGACTTTTGTAATCCACTCTTCAACTTGCCCTGCTAAGACTAGAGCTTCTACAATTTGATAAAGCTGGAGAGATTTTTATAGAGAATAATGATGTGCATTGCGTCACTGTTGTTTCGTGTCATTGGTCACAGATAGATAACAGATGTCATTGAACTATAGTGGTGGATTCAGAAACAAGGAAGTCTATCTGCATTGGAGTAGACTTTCAGTGAATTGCATTGCCGTGGAAACTGGAAGGGACGTAGGATAATAACGCAACAAAGAAAAAGACAAACTAAAAGCGATGATGACATAAAGAAATGACAATATAAAAATTTTATACTTTTATAAAGACATTAAATCCGCAAACCCTCTTATAAAACATTTCGTTGGTTCATTTAGTCATTCAAATTTAAATCATAGCTAAGACTGACTGTCTAGTCGTATTTTTGTAAAAACAAAATGTTCCATCTTTCATCTAGTACTGTCCGAATAAAAGATTGCTATTCGAGTTTTAAAATAACGTTAACCGTTAAAAGACATCGAGTTTAGAGGGTGATGTTGACTTTTATGACTAGTCCCGGCTGTTATCGTCGTACAAGCCTCTCCCTCCCTGCCGAGTGTCGCAAGCTCGAGGGGTGGGTGAGACACCAGGGACAAGAGTAAACAAACCAGTCCACCTGCTGCCTCCCTCCACAACCTCAGTCGATCACAGCCTCCAAGGCCATGGCCCACGTTGTACAGCACTTAGAAGGCCCTACAATTTTAGAGTTGTTGAAATATCCACGAGAGCTGACTCTTGCGAGTTTGAGCCCGTTTTATGGCTTACTGACACGAAGATAAATACGCCCCAAGTAAGATTTTCATGTACAACAACCCAGATAATTTTGTTTAGTGTATACTCGTATACAAAATTATACAGGACTTATAAATTGTGAGATGGTTGTGTTCCAAAGTGTCTGTTATGCTCAATCCTAGGGATGGCAACGATATATATATATATATATATATATATATATATATATATATATATATATATATATATATATATATATATATATATATATCGATATTTTTGTCCGATATATCATATCACTAAATATTGACGGTTATTCTCTCGCCTCAAAACGTCACGATTCGAAAAAAAAAACGCATTTAAATTATTGCCTCTTATGCGTACAAAACATGCATTGAAATAATAAAGTAACTTTATTTAGTTAATTACGGGAGATTAAAAGGAACATTTATTTCTAAACTTTTATTTTTAAATGGTTTACCTGACATGTATTGGAAGTAGGCTTTGTGAGTTAATTTGTTTAATTTTTAGTGTGCATAAGAACTCTAATTTGGCATTTTCAAACGTAAAAAACAAAAATAACTGTGTCATTACATTATCATCTTATAGTTAACATAATAATTAAAGGTATGATAGTTCTTATTTTTATTTATTTATTTTTTTCATTAAACCCCACAGATCACAACTTGTTTCGTATTGATAAATATGTATTTAATTTTAACATTCATTACGCTATTATAAATAGTGACAGCAAACATGAGTGTATTTTTGGTCGTGACAAGTTACTGTATAATTATTAACCGATAAATGATGTATAATTCGATATATCGATGATTTTCCCGATATTACTGTAGATCTATATTTGCTTTGCGATATATCGATTTGTTGAAAATGTTTGTCAACTCTGGGCCTGATGTGGAGGTCACGACCCTATCCGGCCTATCTCCTGTACACATCTCCCTGGCCAGTGGGCTGGAAGGGTGTCTATCCACCCACCACGCTCACACTGGAGCAATATGTGCTTTTGGATTCCTTTTCACGGCCCATCATAACACGCTTGGACCATAGTATGTATCCTTGTATACGCCCTATTAGCTCATATGATGTAAGGATTAGGCTTAGTATTAATATGTGATTCTAAATTTGAGAAAAATAAAAACTGCACCATCGTCGCGTTTCGAACAATATTTGACATAGGCCCCGGATCGCTGCTATATACTGCTGTATGCAAGATAAAAGGAGAGTGAGTATCCCAAGCCGACAGCCTCTGCCTGCACATTTTGAGAAGAGATTATCTGCCTTTATTTCGTTTTAAATTTAATTGTTTTGATTAATTTCAACCGTTAATGCAACTACAGTACTACTAACTAGTGCATTTGAATATGACGGCAGAATGAGGTTCGTTAAATTCTCGCCAAAGGGCGTATTAAGATATGTATTGTCTGACCCCCCCCCCCTTCATGGGGAACCTATTAAACGACGTTTGTACTTATTCGGATGAAGCAGCTGGTTATATTGAAAAGCGTTTGTTTCATTATTTTATTTTTTTTTTTAGTTTTCGCCTTTATTACGTGATTAGACATGGCTCTTACACAGCACAGAGAGTATATTTGTTGCTATGGAGCATTTCACATTTATACACCTTTTATGTCTTATGTTTTATGAATGGATAGTACTATTTGTATTAGGTATGGGCCTAAAATATTTTTGTTAAAATTTTAAAAACTGAAGATTAGATTTATAATAGAAAACCACTATTGTGGGACGCTCAAAATATCGACTAAACGGCTGACTGGCAATAGTAAAGACATGTTTATCCTGCACAGAACACGGGTCTTCTTTTGTGGTATCTCGGCCCTCGGTTAGAAAATAGTAGTCTATCTTGGATATCTATTGGTACCAAGTCATCTAGTTACTACAAAAATACTTTCTGAATAAATTATTATTGTTCATTATTCTTCAATAAGACGCCGATAATGTGAAGGCGAATGAGTTGGATGTGTGTAGTAGATGTTAAGAGTGTAGTCATCGTCACTAAGGTCAACTTCTCCTCAGAAAGAGCTATTTATTCATAGCTCAATAGCCAGGGCAACCAAGAGACCTACAGCTTTTACTTGGAATCCGAACCACGTAGTGTTGGTCTGATTTCATCTAACTGAGAAGCCTGATACTCAGTGCTCGTTCCTACACAACGTGGGACACTCCAGACTTCTATAGTAGTATCCACGTCGGTGTCAATCATTGAGCCGGACGCCGTGTCAGTAGCCCTACTAAGAGGACCAAGTATAGAACCTATTGTCTACGATCTTCACAACAGTTCGTACCCTGGGGTACCTGGGGATGTGCCAGTGCGTGCGTGCGTGTGTGTGTGTGCGTGTGTGTGTGTGTGTGTGTGTGTGTGTGTGTGTGTGTGTGTGTGTGTGTGTGTGTGTGTGTGTGTGTGTGTGTGTGTGTGTGTGTGTGTGTGTGTGTGTGTGTGTGTGTGTGTGTGAAAAAGTCCAACATTTTCATAGTCAAAAATTTTGAAAAAGTTGCCGCCTATCCACCGCCGTCGACTAAGTGGCCCGTACAGTAGTGTGGCACTTGTCCAGTCCCGCGGTGCGGTGCGCATGGGCCGCCGATCCACCGCCGTCGACTAAGTGGCCCGTACAGTAGTGTGGCACTTGTCCAGTCCCGCGGTGCGGTGCGCGTGGGCCGCCGATCCAGCCACCGTGCTACGTATCTCCAGCACCCACTCGACGTGGAGGGGGGGAGGGGAGGTCATTGTCTCCAGTTGTGCGTAGCTGTAGTAGAATGGACACTGGCAGTCGGCCAAGCTAATGTGCGTATTTGTCTACCAGTTGAGACCAATCGTGCTCACTCAACAAAGGACTTACTGCACGTTGATTTCCGGGAGTACCACTTCTTCGTCGTAAATGTGCGCTGGAAGGCACGTGCATGATTTGGCACGTTGGATCGTGAATTTTGTTTACATTCAAAAAGAAGGTTACCTTCCTGACAACCAGACTTAAGATTAGACATGATCTGTGAAAAATAAACATGCACGATTTACTTGCAGTAAAGATTGCACGATGCACGATACGTTGACATGCTAATTACTCAGGGTCAGCGAGTGTGTTTGTAGCTTGTGTTGTAATTTTGTAGGTAACTCACTTGTGTGTTAAGAATCTTGATGCGTTAGACCTTCAACAACAGATACTTCTTCCAAGTTGAAACTTGGCGTTCATCAACAGTCCTATTGAAAGCTATAGTAATTTCCTTGTTGGCGTTTCTACATCCCAGAGTATGTGTATAATGAAAAGTATAAAGAGTTCACAGTAGATAACTGGTACTGTATACGTATGCACTGTAAATCAACATGGCTGTGTCTTTGAAGCAACGATCCAGTGAGCATTTACCATCGTTGTACTGTTGTTATTTCAGTCGATGACATTTGTATTTATCGTTTCAGTTTGCTGTAGTCTGCGGCTATATGAGCACGGACGAACGGTCAATCGGACACGAATTGTGAATTAATTGCGATAAGACGGCCTACGTCACGTCGAGGATGTGACTCAGTAGTTGTGGCACCACACATTCGTGGTCAGCAAGAGGTCGCGGCTTCTGGTCAGGTCTAGAATAGTTTGCACTATGATATACGTCTATCGTATTTTCTTTTATTACTTTCTCCCATATGAGTTAGCATAGAGAGAGTATTGTGATCGTTCAAAAAAGTATTTTACGTGTTGGTCTAAAAATCCATTTTAGGGTCACCTGAACCCAAACAAGTTTTTTTTTGCGAAAACAAAATAAAAATTTTGGTGTCTGTCCGTATGTGTGTGTGTATATGTGCAGTTCGCTAGAGACCAAAAGGATGGATAGATTTTTATGACAATTTGTATGTAGGTGTATTTAGCCAATATCTCGAGACCATTTTTCACTTTTTTGAAATTTTAGTTTTGTTTTTAAATTTTATGGCCGAAAAACATACGAAACTTTAATTTTCTCAAAACTGCTCTAACGATTTTGATTAAATTTTCAGGAAAGATGTGAATTACAATTTAAAATATTTTAGTAAAAATCGTTTCTCTAATTTGACTGTTTTTGTCTAATGTCTCTAATTAATTTGACTGTCTAATGGCAAAAAAAACTTATTTGAGAATCAAACTGGTAATTTTGAAAGTTTTGATTTTTTTAGTTTTTAATATGGGGGAAAGTTTGGGCCAATTCTTTGGAACCATTTACTATTGTTGTAGAAGTATTTTTATTCGCATTGTAACATTAGTTTAGTTATAAGGATTTGGAATTACTTACCTATAAAAATGAGTCAATCCGTCCACAATATAAGGACTGACTGATTTTAATAAGGATTTGGATAATCGCTTGCATAAGTAACTCTCAATAGTAGTTGGTTGATTGTTATCCTTTTATTTAAAATTAAATATAGGAATGGTATACTACCATAGATCTTCTACAACTGAGACTTGACTTAAAGTTAACTGACCTTTTATGGTATTCACTAAGTTCGTGCCTGAGGCAGAATAAAAGCTTATGTTTTATATTTCTGTTTCATGTCAATTTTCATTTAAATTGCCAATTTGCAGTTGCATTTTGAAAGGGAAAATGCTCTCATCGTCCACATATCATGATTTGTTGTAGTGTATACAGTACCCACAATAAAGCAGAGGTCAGGTTTCCCGTATCCGCGAGGAAGCCAGTTGCGTGATACATTCCCGGCGTTGTTATTGATTAGCAGTGCAAGTGAGGTGCTGACGTCCTAGCACGCTTCCCTAGTTGAACGAACTTGCTAATGACGCGGCAACCGGTTTTTTGGCGGGAAGGCGCGACGCCTGTCTGCCGCCATCTGTTTCCACGGCCATTTTCTCTGCAATTTGATGTAAACAATCAACACTGCCTCACTGGTTTGCTCATAATAATTAAATTGTTGTTTTACTTTTTTTATTTAATTCTTCGGAGAACCCATTAACAAACTGTGGTGATGGCCCTCCCACTCACTCATGCACGTATAGTGACGATGACCCTCCCACCCACCCTTACACGAACTGTGGCGATGACCCTCCGATCTACCCACACACGAACTGTGATCATGACCCTCCCACCTATCAAAACACGTACAGTGGTGATGACTCTCCCATTCACTTACAGTGGTGTATGAGTTTGGTTATTGAGTTTTTTGTAATAAATAGTTTTGGTTGATTGTTCTTTCCATGAAATTATCTGATCTGTTAGTGTTCACAAACGAAAATCTCTAAATTAATGAAATCAACTCAAAACTACAAAGAGTGCGTTAACGCCCCGAGTTGGTGTATTGTGGGTTGTGAGGTTTCTCATCGCTGGAAAATGTTATGAGAGAGGCCAGTCAGAGAGAATATATTGTTCATATATATTCACAATATGGTTGGTAATATTCTGTACATTTAAGCTGTACACAAGAGCCTGTCAGTAAACGTTAATTTAGCTGAGTGAAGTGAATGTCCTTCGCTATAAATTTATAGAAGAGGGTCATATATTGTGCTTATGAAGAAATGAACTGTAAAGGAAAATACATCAATGAAATGGATTTAGGAGGAATTTCATAGATATAGGAGTCAATAAGACAGTGAATCAACAATACGGCCCTGGTGTAGATACGTAATGTAGGAAGTGAGTCACAATACTCGTCTTGCAGTGCTGAAAGAGGCAAGAAATACAACCGATGTTACTAATCACAGCCAACTTTGAAACGTTTGTAATTGTTGGCAACGATATAAGGAGGTGTAAAGATAAGACGTAGTAGAATAGTAGATACACCTGTAACCGGTTCTGGAAACTTGTTTTAAAGTCGTTGTGGAGTGGCTCGGCTGCATGCAAACGCATATAACGCAACGCCCCCAGGTCACGACCTGAAGAGGAGGCTTTCTGCTAGTAGGCTGCGTTGATTAATTTTCTCCCCAAACAATTGTTTCTGATGAAAGGATAATAAAGCAAGAAGGTTGGGTGCTCTAGTAGGTAGGTAGCGGCGATCAGCTGAGATGACAGTGAAGGTGGTGGGGGGAGGTGAAGGCCAGTGTGAGCGGTTAGT
Organism: Stictocephala bisonia; assembly: GCA_035578905.1. Classification (NCBI taxonomy): domain Eukaryota; kingdom Metazoa; phylum Arthropoda; class Insecta; order Hemiptera; family Membracidae; genus Stictocephala; species Stictocephala bisonia. Next base: position 1,299,034 of record JAQJVL010000064.1, on the reverse strand, counting down.
TGTCTATGCTCAATGCACGTGTACCCATCACAGCACCTAACAGGTTTGCCACAATCACCGCACAAATCAGCCATACTGGATTACTGGTTGGTTCGAACCAACACAGCTGTAGTAGTGGCGGTCAGCTGGGATGACTGACTGGGTGGAGGGGGGGAGGTGAAGGCCAGTGTGAGCGGTGAGTTGTCTCAGCTGGGTGCACGTGCACCACTGCAGGCCTGCTACCGTCACCACACAAATCACCTATACTGGTTTGTTGAGTCCAGCAGCTGTAGTAGTGGCGGTCAGCTGAGATGACTGACTGGGTGGTGGGGGGGAGGTGAAGGCCAGTGTGAACGGTGAGTTATCTTAGCTGGGTGCACCACTGCAGGCCTTCCACCGTCAACACACAAATCACCTATACTGGTTTGTTGAGTCCAACAGCTGTAGTAGTGGCGGTCAGCTGAGATGACTGACTGGGTGGAGGGGGGAGGTGAAGGCCAGTGTGAGCGGTGAGTTGTCTCAGCTGGGTGCACGTGCACCACTGCAGGCAGGCCTGCCACCGTCATCACACAAATCACCTATACTGGTTGGCTCGCTTTGTTATTGTTGTCATTCAATTCGTCTCCTGTTCGGCCTTTTGCGAAGCGATTCGTTACTCCCCGTTTGTCTTTGTTGTGCGTGTTCAACATACAAAACGCGACTCGTACGTTTGTGGAATAGAACTTCTTTAGCCTGATTCGTATCAGTGAATTGTATTGTTGTATCCCGTACAAATGCGTTGTCTCGTCGGCAATAGGATATAATATGATTTTTATTTATTAAATCAGTAATTGGATATAATTACCGGCAGTAAATATTTGAACGTGACTTTCATTTCACCAATTATTCACCACACAACCACCACCGTTCACATCAGTTACGTTGAAGTTAATAGAATGCATTTTATACTTAGTTATGTCAATAGTGGAAGGCTACGTCATATCTTAGTATTAATATTTATAATGGTGATACGGTAAGTTCCGTACGAGAACACCGGAATATTCGTCATCCGATATTCGGTTTGAGTAGGCTACTTATGGCCATCTAGAAATATTTTACTTATGTCAATACCTATGCATTATGTACATCAATATAAGATTTGTTATTATAATTTTAATTACGCACTATTTCGAGTAAACTAATTCCTGAACTGGTTCATTACTTAAATGCCCGTAAGCACCGCTACGGCTTTTAAAGTCTCAAAAAAGATTTATCTCGTGTAACATTATGGAATATGTTTTTTATTAATATTGAGCCTCACTGATTACGTTCGGATCCCATCATTATCGAAATATTGCACATCTACTCTTTAAATATTTTATCAACTACCTTCCATTCTAAGTTCTTCCCGTTGTCAATCATAAATAAATTAGCAGCGAGCGTGGAGATATGTTGACAGTTTTCATCAATCCTATAGTTTACTACCGAGATTAAGAGATAGGCTTGTTGTAAAGGCTTCAAGTGTGGAGGAGGCAGTTGATAAATTGGAGGTCGGAGTTGACTGGCAGTTAGGGCTATCAGCTGTGACCTCTGACCTCTCGCAGCAGCTGTTTCCCTTATCAACCAGAAACCTACTACCTCCTCGAGATGTGGACACTCCAGATACGCTTCTATTTGAGTCTGCCCCCAGCAAAACGATTAAAAACAAGTGTTCAGATAAATTGTGACATACACTGAGCTCCTCTTAACGAGATTTTGTAGGTGTATTCGAGTTTCCAAAATTTACCTAGCCTCCTAGAACAGGTAGGCCTAATACTATCATGGGCTCAGAATAATTACCTCCATTAGGAATGAATTTTTAGTTATTTAGTAACCTGGAACCGAACCTGTATTTTTCAGTGTGATCTTTTATACGCGACAGAACTTAGAAAGCTCATTTATCTTTTGTTTCATTGACTATAGTAGTAGACAACTCTTCGGCTTAAATTGGTGTAACTCAGGGATTTGTACTCGGCCCTTTATAATTTCTTTCTTTCATTTTTTTTTTACATCAGTGGTATTATTTTCTTTTTTGTTTGTCTCAAGATTCGTCACTGAACTGATGATACTTCCGTTGTGGTTTCGACAACTACACAACTAGAATACATTACTAGAATAACATGATTCTAAAAACACTGGAAAGAACTAGAAGAAATGCAAGGAGTGTTGGACAGGTTGCGGGAGACAATCTTTTGATTTTGATCTTTGTGAAGATTGATGTCTAAATCCGAAAAGACCGTGATATGTACGTATTTCAGGTCTTTGGATCAACCAAGTCTTGGAACTACTTCATATTCTGATTAATGACGTCAGTAAAAGGGTTAGTTACAATAGTTTATAAAATTGTTTTCGGTTTGTATTAAAAGAATTTAAGAGATTTTTCATTAACCTTCCTGGATTTTCTAGTGAATATATCTTTAAACAGAATACAAATTCGTACCTTTCCGTCAATCCCTATATTAAAATGTCAACCTTTGCACATTGAAGAATGAATATATATAAAATATAAATACCTTGCGTAACACATCTTTCATACAAATGCACTCAAAACATAAAACATTTATATTCTTTTGCGTTTTTAAAGAGAATACAAAAACCCCTGTTCTTGACAGGTGTTATAGCTCTGAGTAATTTAATGTGATTTACTCCTAAATGTATTTATAGTGTTAGCAGCAATTTTTCAGTGTTTACTATTGCGCCTATCAAGCTCAAACAGTTTAAGATGGGTTTGGATAGACTGGTGCAAATACTGAAAATAACATTATAAATAAGTGTTTTTGAGGTTGTAGGTTGAGTCAGCAATAGTCAAATTGTACCTGCTAACATCTTCGGTTTTCGATTTGATTGGCGTCCATTTACAATTTACATTACAAACTACATACTATTTTTCCCGGTCTAGTTTCATCGTTAACTAAAAAGATCTATTACATCTATTCTTCTTCTAATAACTGCTATTGTATGCATTTTCTTTCTACGAGTACGTCTCTTCATTTCTTTTCGAGGTTCGTTTTTCATTGTTTTTCTTTTGTCGTCTTTTTATTAAAACCAGAGTTTCAATTTTTTTTTTTAGGTAGTCTTATCGTCTTTGCTCTTTCTCTTCAACTACCTCCAACAACCCACCCCCCCATCTCAACCCCTCTTTCTTTGTCCCATCCCCCTCGTTTATGCCTGACTCCGTGACACCAATGACTACAGATACAGTAGAAGGTGTGTATAAATCGTGATACCTTTGAAACAACACGATGGATGCTCATTTGTAGCTGTTTATTTACAATTATTTACTGGAGGACGGACCATCAGATGAGGACCAATTAGCACTGTAGAAGGGCAGGTGGGTATCATTATAGCGCGCGGACATTCCTAAAAACTGGAACATTCCGCCCGCACTGCCGAGTTCCGGCAAGTGTCGACCTCAGACATGGCCATAGAGTAATAGTGTATTCTTTATCTGTGGCCTTGGCCCTCGGAATGTGGGCGACTTTATGTAGATTTAAATTAGAACCTTGAGAAGTGGGATATTTATCTTTGGTAGTGTGTAGGCCTAATATCCTGTATAAAAATACTTAGGCCATAGTTTTTTTTTCTCCCATATGCGTTAGAATAGAGAAAGTATTGTGATCGTCCAACAATTATTTTTACAAGTTGGTATCCAACTTGAGTCCCCTGAACCCAAAAAAGTGTGTTTTTTTAGTTTGGTGTCTATGTGTATGTGCAGTTTTCTGGAGACCAAACGGATGGATATATTTTTATGAATGTTGGTGTGTAGGTGTATTTAGCCAATATCCCAGACTAGTTTTTCACTATTTTGTAATTCTATTTTTTTAATATTTCTATGGGCAAAACATACAAAAATATAAATTTCTCAAAAATGGCTCTAACGATTTTGATTGAATTTTCAAGAAATATTTGTTTCCTGTGAATTACAATTTAAAATATTTTAGTAAAAGCCGCATGTCTCTAACTTGACTAATTTTTTAGTTATGTCAAAAAACCTATTTGGGAATCAAACTGGTAATTTTCAAAGTTTTGATTTGTTTTTTAGTGTTTAATATGGGGGAAAGATATATTATTATTATATTGTGCCAATTTTTTGCAACCATTTATTTTTATCCATTATAGTCTCCGAACTGAATTTAAATAATAACAGTTTAAAATACCCGTAGAAATCCAATAGAAATATAACCCATAAAAATCCGTTAAATAAATAATCCATCAAGAGATATAAAGTTTCAAAAATTGCATTTATTCCTGATGATGTGGCTTTGTCTTGAAATTTCAATAGGATCTTAAGCAATTTAGATGAACTGAAGACGGATTTATACAGGTATTTTAATACCTGCAAGTACAACAACTGAGGGACCTACATCTTTACGTGGAATCCCTCAGTATTGGTCTGATGTTCAGCTAACTAACAAGCCCGACGTTCAGTTATCTTCTCCACACGGTATCAGGACACTGACTACCACCCAACATGGACACTCCAGACATCTCTAGCAGTGTCCAATTTTTTTTTATTCAGTGTTAGACGAATTAAGCTCTGTTCGATTTCGAACAATCTTCATTTACGTTTCGTCTATGTTTAAAACACGATTACAGCGGAAACTCGTCGTCTGGTCTTATTGAAGTTCGTTCTCTTGGTAAGTTACTCAGTAGCAAAACCACCTGTGTTACGTAGGCGCGAAAACAATCCGGATCGGAGGAGCAAATATTAGCTGACTTCTCGGCAGGGAGAAAATAACCAACCGACCGTTGCACCGTAATGTTCACTACAGTACATTTGGTTTGAATTTTTTTCAGTCAAAGTAGGCGTGGCATTATTTTACGATCGGGCAGAAGAGCGCCCACTGGTTTACACAAACTTAAAGCTTATATTCTCATGTAAGTGTAAATCGTTTAAAGTTCGTATTTCAAAGGAATTATTTTTATGGAATATCCTACTTCTATACAGTATTGTAAATCACTTTATTTCCGAAAAAAATTAATCTAATTGTTTACGTGCACAGAAAATGTTCTTCTTAAAAGTTATCGTTTAAGAATATATAATAGTCTCTAGGTTTATATAATGTATATACATACTATGAAAAAAAATCATAATATATACATAGTATATCATAGTATATGCCAGCAGCCATAAGATTATGAAAATACATTGATATGATCCACCCGCCCACACAAACACGTACAGTGGTATTGACCCAACCGCCCAGCCATACACGTACAGATACAGTGTAAGTGACCCACTCGCCCACCATACACATACAGAGTTAGTGTCCCACCCATCCACCAATACACATACATTGTTAGTGACCCACTCATACACATACAGTGTTAGATACAGTGTTAGTGACCGACCTGCCCACCCATAAACATAAAGTGTTAGTATTATCAAAATTATCAAAAACTATCAAATTTATTATAGTATTATCAGTATTATCAAAAACTATAAATATATAGTAACGAAGGTCATGGCTCTGATCCCTGATATTGATCAAACCACTTCCTCCGATTTTTTTCCTTATTTATGTTGTGTTCATGTTTTGACTGTTTACCATTTCGAGGATCTATTTTAGACATTGTATAAAACAAATAATATAGTTCTCGAGACGTTACGTTCCTAAAAGTGTCGTGCGGTGTCCTCTTGCGTCAGTTGATAAGTTGACAACAAACATGTCGAAAATAAAATTTAATAGATTATTTAAAAGGTGGTAAATGTTAAAGATGTGACTGTCTGAAAATCCTGTAGTATGACGTAAGTAGAAAAACGTCGATGAGATAAAATATTTCCACAACACAATTTGTTAAGCAGTATTTTTGAACCTCTACGCGCACTTTTTTTGGAGTCACTAATTGGATCTCCACAGCAAACTCACCGTTAGTAGTCACTTATTGAATTTCTAATGTTCAATTGTTTAGAGAAGTCACCTTTCGAAAATACGTACTACAATAATAAAAATTAAACACAAACTATGTGTTCGTGATGCAAAGATATATTTTGTGTTCCTTTTTTTGTCTTTCTAAGTGAATAGTATTAAGGCGCATGACCACCCTAAAAAACCATTGCCAAGGGCTTGAGGTTTCAGGTTCGATTTCCGAGACGATGGTCGGAAAATATCCATCACAAGTCCTTCGGTGTTGACCCAGTATCGTTCTAAGGCAATTGGAACCTAAGAATCCAGTAGCGAATCCTGGTAACAAACGCTGGAACTAAAAAGTCGGGACGCCCACGTAATCCTCCAGAAACCGTGCCAGGCATTTTATTTACTTGTCACACACGGACTAAGAAATGTAGTAAGAGTGTTTTTTATTAGTGCCTAAACATGGTAGTAGTTTTTTATTTTATTTTTTTTTTTATTTTAGTTTGTGAAAGTTTTTTTCTCTGTGTACTAATGTGCTCCATTGTGCATGTTAGGTTAAGGACAGGCGCTTGATACTCGTGTCGCCGTACAATTGTTGTGCCTAAATGATGAATAAATGATGGCGCGTGCAGTTCAGAATCTCAAGGAGAAAGATAGATAAGAGGCCACTTTATCTTATCAGGTCAGCTTCCGCGCAATTTCCACGTGTAATAAAATTACGTAGTTCAACATCGGAACAATGGAAACGGGGTAAATGTCCAGCCGGGTATGTCACCTCTCAACGTCGGAACAATGGAAACAGGGTAAATGTCCAGCCGGGTATGTCACCTCTCAAGCCTCCACATTTACAATGGAAACGGGGTAAATGTCCAGCCGGGTATGTCACCTCTCAACGTCGAAACAATGGAAACAGGGTAAATGTCCAGCCAGGTATGTCACCTCTCAAGCCTCCACATTTACAATGGAAACGGGGTAAATGTCCAGCCGGGTATGTCACCTCTCAAGCCTCCACATTTACAATGGAAACGGGGTAAATGTCCAACCGGGTATGTCACCTCTCAAACCTCCACATTAACAATGGAAACGGGGTAAATGTCCAGCCGGGTATGTCACCTCTCAAGCCTCCACATTTACAATGGAAACGGAGTAAATGTCCAGCCGGGTATGTCACCTCTAAAGCCTCCACATTTACAATGGAAACGGGGTAAATGTCCAGCCGGGTATGTCACCTCTCAAGCCTCCACATTTACAATGGAAACGGGGTAAATGTCCAGCCGGGTATGTCACCTCTCAAGCCTCCACATTTACAATGGAAACGGGGTAAATGTCCAGCCGGGTATGTCACCTCTCAAGCCTCCACATTTACAATGGAAACGTGGTAAATGTCCAGCCGGGTATGTCACCTCTCAAGCCTCCACATTAACAATGGAAACGGGGTAAATGTACAGCCGGGTTTGTCACCTCTCAAGCCTCCACATTTACAATGGAAACGGGGTAAATGTCCAGCCGGGTATGTCACCTCTCAAGCCTCCACATTTACAATGGAAACGGGGTAAATGTCCAGCCGGGTATGTCACCTCTCAAGCCTCCACATTTACAATGGAAACGGGGTAAATGTCCAGCCGGGTATGTCACCTCTCAAGCCTTTACATTTACGGCTAAGATATTATTTATCATGTGGGTATGTACGCCTAAGAGTGTGCAAAGGTAGTCGCCCTATTGGACTTATATCTTAAGAGGAATGTTATTATGACATTTTTTGAAAGAGTGTAAAAGTTAATAGTGGATCCACTTTTAATGTTCAAAAAATATTTATTAATGAACAAACAAAATGTGATGACTGTTAGTTTGTTAGTTTATCATTTTTATGAAAATACAAATGAGCAATGAAATTTTTAAATATTAGATCCAAACACTATTTCAACAATAGAAAATACGCAATTTCAAACAATATAAAAACTATAATTTTCCGACAAATTGTTTATTCGCAGATTTTTTCATATTGAACGCTGCTCTTAAAAATGTGCAGAGGCTGTCGGCCATGTTGGTTTTAAACCCATCAGAACAACGTTATTTGCGAATCCATATTTTTTCGTTATTTATTGATCAAACGTTGTGTATGAAGTGTCATTTTAAACGTTATCATATTGCACATTGGGTTTGCTTTTGATATTTTGAATACATGCGCATAGTTTTGAAAAAAAATTGAAAATAAAAAATTCAAACTAATATTTTTATATAAATCTAATTAGGAATATGCAATGCAATTCCAACGCGCAATTTCATTCTTGATCAAATGCAATTTGTTTGAAAAAATCCGTTTAAAAATAATTGTTTGTCTTGGAGACGCGTAATCGTATGTTCAGTAAAAAAAGTCTTAAGTAAAACAAACTACATACTGTAGAGGAGCTATTTTTGTTTAATTATACAATAGTAATAAATGCTCTACAAAGATTTTTTGTATAGTTCTAGTTTTTATTACAACTAAATAAGTAAACGTTTCAACTGACGTGACGTAGTCGTTATTATGAGTTACTCAATCACAGATATACACATACAAAAATGTTAAATCTAAAAACTACTTTTTTATATTATACAATTGATCTGAGTACTTGCTGTTTGTGTTGTGGTTACATGTCGTTACAGTGTGTCGAAGGTCTGTGCGAGGGTACACCGGTAGATAGCAAGTATCTGAGTACTTGCTGTTTGTGTTGTGGTTACATGTCGTTACAGTGTGTCGAAGGTCTGTGCGAGGGTACACCGGTAAATAGCAAGTATCTGAGTACTTGCTGTTTGTGTTGTGGTTACATGTCGTTACAGTGTGTCGAAGGTCTGTGCGAGGGTACACCGGTAGATAGCAAGTATCTGAATACTTGCTGTTTGTGTTGTGGTTACATGTCGTTACAGTGTGTCGAAGGTCTGTGCGAGGGTACACCGGTAGATAGCAAGTATCTGAGTACTTGCTGTTTGTGTTGTGGTTACATGTCGTTACAGTGTGTCGAAGGTCTGTGCGAGGGTACACCGGTAGATAGCAAGTATCTGAGTACTTGCTGTTTGTGTTGTGGTTACATGTCGTTACAGTGTGTCGAAGGTCTGTGCGAGGGTACACCGGTAGATAGCAAGTATCTGAATCGGTCAATGTCTTTGCTGTAACTGCATTTCCCACTAATTAGAACGCGTTCTGTGATAACAAGGCTTTGTAGTAGTCAAACTTAGTTTGCCATATTGTTGGCTTTATTTAAAAGCTTTTGTGGTTAAAACATAAAATAATATTTATTATACAGCTTAGTTATTATTTGAATCCAGATATTTTTTACACAAAACCCTGTTTCACTCAATGTTTTCCTCAAACTGTATTGACAGTAAATTGTTAACGCATGACTGTAATTATATCGGACAGAAATTGACTTGCGTGTTACATTTAACCCATATTGGGGGTTTCAGCAGCAGACGGGATCGTACTACCGCTCGGCTGCCGTCCATCACGCGGGAGTGACTAACTTTCTCCTTCAAATGAACCGCCTAAATAAGATTTAATTGAATCCTTCTAAGGTTGATTCTTTAGTGTTCAATGAAACTAACTAACGGTCTCTAAAGACGTAGTGGGCGGGGCTTATTACTGCGCTTGCATCATCACGCTATTGGCTGTAGCTCTTTTTCTGTATGTACTCTGTGGTTGTGGCATTCCCGACCTGGGTAGTTCCATGGTGCTAAACGATGTCGTAGTTCCAGCATTTGCTGTAAGAACGCTCTGAAGTCAAGTCGTGTAATTAAATAAACAGCAATTATCTACCTTCCTTAGTAATGATAATTACAGTTATCACTCTGACACGCCCTCTACTAATTGTACTAAACATTCTGACTTTTTATCGGACATCCTGTTTACAATTTGTCAGCATCATTTGTAATATACGTACGCAATATAGACATAAGATTGTTCTCGTTTTTTTCTTCTTTTTTTTCTTATTAACGCTCATTTATCGTAGAGTAGCATATGGTATTTCGTCTTTAAAGAGCGCTGTGATCCTAGGTTCTGCTGAATACCAAACAAAATCATTCTCAGGCTTATATTATGTGGTTCGTATCCTACCATAAACTTTAGGCCCCTTTACAGTTATGGTCACTTTCTGAGAATAAATCGAAGGGCATCCAAATCATTGTCAGTGGCTCTCGCTGGTGAAGTGCATACGCTTCAGCCGTGTGCTGCTCTTGCTAATAGGGATGGCAACGATATATCGGAAATATCGATAAATATGTTTAGATTCATCGATATATAAGTATCGATATTTTCTTTCGATAGTATCGGCCATATCGATATTTTGATCTGATGTATCAAATCACTAAATATTGTCGCTATTCTCTCTCCTCAAAATCATTACGATTCCAAAAAAAAAACACATTTAAATAGACATACATACAAAACATGCATTGAAATAATTAAGTAAATTTATTTAGTTTTTTACGTGAGGTTAAGTGGAAAATTGATTTCCAAACTTTTATTTTAAATGGATTACCTGACATGTATTTGACGTAGGTTTAGTAGGTAGTAGGAAGTAGGTTTAGTGAATTATTTTGTTTGATTTTTAGTGTGCATAAGAAGTCTAATGGCATTTTTAAATGTGAAAAACAAAAATAACTATTTTATTACATTATTATTTTATAATTAACATAGTAATTAAAGGTATGATTATTCTTATTTCGAATTTTTTCATTTAACCCCACAAACCACATCTTGTTTCTTGTAGATATATGTATTTAATTGTAACATTAATTAGGCCATTCTAAACAGTTACAGAAAAAATGAGCCTGATTTTGGTCATGAGATAAGTGTTAGTACATAATTTTAAACAGACAAATCATGTACAATTCAATATATCGGTTACATGAAATATCGATATTTTTCTTTCGATGATATCGTTAGAGATCGATAGTTGGTTTGCGATATATCGATATGTTGAAAATATTTGCCATCCCTACTTACGACGTCTGACCGTGTGAAACGTTTCAAGTGGCGACACTCAGTTGACACAATCAGTGCCCCGATGGAGGCCGCAGGTGCTCGCTGATTCACCACCTGACATTATCTGCTAATTGCCGATGACACTGAAACCGCCGAACACTTCAGACGGGTGTACTTCGTGGTATCTTGATAATTAGAAGGCTGTTTCTGTCCTTTTCGGTAGATATCTTTTTCAAGAACTCTACAATAACTGTACCTTAACACTGTTCCACCTCTCTTCTACCAAGTGTCATTAGGTACGGTTACTTGTGCGTATGAGTGTTTGTTTCGTATAACTTTTTTTAATTTTCGGGGTTTTCTCTTTTTAATAACCGTATTTACAATAGAAACAACATGGTTGTCCCCTCATAATATATATCTCCAATACACGCTGAAATGTCTAATTGCTGAGCTAGTAATATGCTAATCAATCGTCCGAGCGCTTGGCTTAGACTATTCACCGTTAGATAGCAGCACAGGTGCTCGTCTATAGGAAATAAGCTAAGAAAGTTAAGCGTATTTACGTAGTGTTTATATATATTTAATTTGCAAAAATTAAAGGACTTATTGTCACTTCAATTCTTTAATTATATTGATAGACTCGTGAAAGGGGGACAATATGCTACATTGTTCATTTATTTGAGAATAAACTAAATTTCCAAATGAATATCAGATCATCTGACGAGTTCTGTGATAGGCTGACTGACAATACGAACAGATGCAAAAAAGTAATTTGCATAAATCCCTTTTAACGACGGAATTAGGTGGCGTTCTAAGGGGGGACAATTAGGCCCACCCACAAATTCATGGCCCACTAGTTTATTTTTATTACAGTAATTTAATTTTAGTGCTATTGCAAGTTTTGTAAATATAGATGTGTATTCTTAAAGGATTTAACATGTGAACACTATACAATTAGTTTGACAATTAATGATTACTTATTTTAAGTTTGACAGCAAATTAAAACTCAAGAGTTTTATCATTTCAGACCAGCGGCGCGTGCCGTTCTTGACACCCATTCAGCAAACTATTAGATGCGAACTCTGTTTCTTTGTTCCCTGTGCTAATAAAAGTTGCAGTGATGGTCTTACGAGAAAGCCGTAAACGACAGATAATTCGTGCCAGTTAATATATCTAAAATCTGTCGGAATCAATAAACACAAGCGTCCTCTGTGCTGTGGCCATTAACGTCAGGTACAGGGACCTCCCATCACGCTGTATGTACAGTCTATTACACACAAGCCCTTCACCGCGCTGTACAACAGTGATTACAAGTAGTTAGCGTGTGTTCTACCAGTAATGTTACTAATATTAGCTGTCTTGTTGTTAGTGCGTCGATGTAGTAAGTGTAAACAACTGTGTCAGGGTGTTCACGATACGTGTAGACCGAGCCTTATTTACCGCCGCAGAGACCGCTGGTTTGTATATACGGCATAGATAACGTATAGATGACGTACAGTTTGTAAATCCGTGAACATTTCGTCGGACTCCCGACTTGCGGCGGGGGTGTCAGTCGAGAACACAGAGGGAGTAGCGACTGTAGCAGCTTGAAGTACCCTCAAACACGAGTGTAATTATATTTTATCCTCGTATGTTTTGTCGATTTTTTGCAGTTATTTATTTCATCTACGCTTTTAGATTTATTACAATTTATATATCGTGGTTTTGTGTCTTATGCGCGCCATACATACGCTAAATATATGGTAGACAAATATTAACTAATTATTACGCCCATGGAGTCTTCGAATTTTGTGGAGCGTTTGTGTAGGAGCTGCTGCTCCCGTTGATGTTTTGTTGGGGTAGGTGGGAAGTCGTAAAGGTTTTGGTGAAAAGAACTATTTTATTCGGGGTTTTTTGAGATAAATAAAATAGATAAAATTTAACTATGTATTGTCTATGGGTGGTAAAATACCTTCCTATTATTATCGTTTATTATATGTTTCCTATTTCAATAGACATTTTAGAATATGTTCATAGCATGTTTTATTGTATTAGTAGGTCAAATGGTTCAATGTTTTTGTGTTTTACTCTGTAAAACCAAGAAAATTGTCCTCTCAAATGGATCTCGTGAAGCCGGTTTATCTGTTCTATGAAATTAGTTCATGTTCTGTGTTCACAGGTTGCGTCAGTAGTCTCCCTCTGTCTCTCCAGCACAGGTTGAACTGGTTGATAGTACGCCAAACCATTGATTTTACTATATAAAATCTATGTATAGTAAAATCAATGGCCAAACAGTCGTTCGATATCAGCACAGGCGCGCGTCTACAGTAAATGCGTTGTCTTGTTCTGCCTGTAACTATAGTCAGTGGTAGTGTTTTTAATCTATTACATCTGATAAAGATTTCAGATTCAAATATTTCAGAGAGGTAAAGCACTTTAGGCCTACATTCTGTCTGGATGCTAGAAATGTTTTCTAGGCGTAAAGTTCAAGAAACGAAGCAACATGAGGACATTGGATCTGTTCATTAACATGAGATTTTTTTTCCTATTTACTCATCCTGGTTTCCCTAAGGAGAGTGCGGAGGGTTTCAATCAACTCAAGCACTTCCCGTCCTACTCGGTTACGTCATCATAGGCGATATCTAAGCTTGAGTTGATGGTTCCATTCGTTAATCAAGCGACTGGAAGTCCTTGAAGGGCGTGGGTGTTCGCCAATATACCAGTTGTCCTGTGTTGTAGCGATAATACGCCGTTACAGGACTTGTAAACACGGCACAGCGTAGTGTAGAATGTTACACGTCAGTCCTTGTAAGGCACAACGGATAAATTATGACAAAACCACTACGTTTGAGTTAGGAGTCAATTATAGGTGGAGGGTATTTTCTTTGTTTGAGGTTAATTTTTGTTCTTTTATTATATGTGTTTTATTTATGTATTTATTTATTTTTGTAATTAGTTTTCTTGTGTGAGGTTCGGTTTTATTCTGTATTTTTTTGACTTGTGTTTTTGTGTATTTCTCTTTTTAGTTTTTTGTGTGAGGTTAATTATTTGTTATTGTCTTATTTACTTGTGTCTGTGTGTTTTTCTGGTTCTGCTTTTTTGTTTTTTTTCTGTATGAGGTTAATTGTTTTTTATTCTGTTTTATTTACTTCTGGTTGTTGTGTTTTTCTGATTCTGCTTATGTCACTTCCCTTTACATAGATTTTTTACCGATTTCCTCTTGTTTTCTAAAAGTGGGTGTTCCAGTGTTCTGCAGGTATAAAGATATTCTGAGTTTCGTTGGTACATAAATATATAAAAATTCAAACCTATATTTTTTGTACTAAAAGTGATATAAAATTGTTTTGACTCCTCTACTCTTCTCACTGCATACTATGGTCTTATTTTCCCTTTAATTTCATACGGCGTCTCTCTCTGGTGATATGAAAGTGAGAAGACAACATTTTTATTCAAGCTAAAAAATGTCCATAAAAGTAATCTTCAAGAAACAAAAAAAATGTCTTACTGGTCAATTTTTTAGTAGTATAAAATCCTAACCTTCCCTTCGATTTATATTCTGAATTGTACTATAGAGTAACTTATTTCTGAATAAAAATGTATCATTGTTTGCCAATAATGACTAAAACAGCATCAATATAATCTCAAGGAAAGAAGCTGCTTTAGCAAGGCAAAGTATAGAACAACGTTTTTTAGTAGACATGTTACTTTTAATGCTACCAAAATCTACAACTCTCTGTCAGTAGACATAAAAAACGTGGCGTGAGCTATTTATTTGCCCACTAATTTTGCACTGTCCAGAAGTTTGTTGACGCAGGGCATTAAAGCACTATTTATGATGTTAGCAGATTTGTTTAAAAGAATTGAAGTACCGTAAGTAATGAGATATTTATTAGTTGTTAGACAATCCATGAATTATGATTTACTGCTTAACAAGACAGTATTGTAAAGTTTTGTAAATATTGCTTCGATTATTTTTTGTTCGATTGTTCACAAGCAATTTCATTTCTATTATAAATTGTTTTGTCGTATTGCGTTCACTTGGAGGAATATTCATTGGTCCCAAACAACGTTTGTACTGCAATACACAAATTTAATCAGTGATAATTTGTCAAACGTAGCATTGTCCGAATTGTCTTTTGAAAGTGCGCGTACTTTTGTGGAATCGCAAAATAAAACTCTCAAATGTTTGTAGAAAGGTTGTGTATAGGAACCATAATTTGTCTAGCCGTGATTTGTCAGCCATGCGATCGTTATAATCTCCATCGTCTACTCAGTATTGAAAGCGTGATGCAACACACTAAGAGGGGTGAAAGTGGCACCAGTGATTCACGCACCTGTTTGACTCATCCCCATTGGACTGTCAATTGTCTCGGTGTACTTAAAACCCACTCACCGCTAAAATTAGATTTCAGTCGCCTTTGAATGTTTATATACCTTTACCCGACATTGTGTTTGCTTCTTGATCTTTAAAAGGGTTTTTGCAGTTCTTATTGTAGATTGTTGAGTTAAAAAGTCGAATACGCATGTTTTGTCAGATTTATGTGACAAATTTTTTTCTGCCTGCATATATATATATATAAAACAACAAATCATTGTTGTTTTTCCTAGAGACAAAAATCAATTACTTGAGGATACAAAATAATTTTTATTTTAAAATTAAACTCCCTCCCTCTCTCCCTCCCTCCCTCCCTCCCCTCTCTATCCCTCCCCCCTCTCTCTCTCCCTCCCTCCCTCCCTCCCTCTCTCCCTCTCCCTCCCTCCCACCCTCCCTCTCTCCCTCCCTCCCTCTCTCCCTCCCTCTCCCTCTCTCTCTCTCTCTCTCTCTCTCTCTCTCTCTCTCTCTCTCTCTCTCTCTCTCTCTCTCTCTCTCTCTCTCTCTCTCTCTCTCTCTCTCCCCCTCCCTCCCTCTCTCCCTCTCTCTCTCTCTCCCTCCCTCCCTCCCTCTCTCCCTCCCTCCCTCCCCCCCCCCCCCTCTCTCTCTCTCTCTCTCTCTCTCTCTCTCTCCCTCCCTCCCTCCCTCCCTCCCTCCCTCTGTTTTGTTGGCTTAGTTTTGCTATACTGCTATATATTAATTCCTAGTCGGTTAATAGTGAAATTTCAGCTTAGTTGTTAAGAAACTTTTTTTTCATTCTGATTAAATTAATCTAAGCTAGATTTAGGCTACGTAATTTTAAACAGTAAAAAGAAGTTACATTTTGTAACGCTATATAAGTCATTTTAAAGTAATTTTTGAAGTTATACTTCTTTGCGCCCGTTAGACACTTTGGGATGGGATGTTGGTCGAGAAACCGCGTCACGCTGAAAAGTAAGAACAAATTTTTAAGAACTATCGATTAATCGATTGTTAATCGAAGAAATTTAATCGAAGAAATTACTGATAATGATAATATAGGTGTATAATATAATAATGAAGTCACGTATTATTATTTGAGATAAATATATTGAATAATATTGAAAAATGTCTTATATTTCATTTATATATCCTGTCTGTTTGTGTGCGTGAGTGGGTGTATGAGAATGGCCAAAGAAGTATAACTTCCACCGTGTGGTCCGACGCACACCCAATTTTTTTATTGATAAGACTGAATATTGAGTGTTTTTTTTCCTTTTTCATATAGTAATAGATTGCAATCAATTTTTGTTATCAAGCAACTTCTTCCCCAATCTTCCTTCGAAGATACGTCACTAGTTTATTTCACTAAACTTCCGGCCCTCAGTCACTCCACATATTATGTAAATACGATACCAGCATAGTTTTATGTAGTGTCAACTCCTCGTACCGTGTAGGTTCGGTGCCGTCGGTTTAGTTGGATACGTAATTGCAAGGTTACCCTCACAGGCCAAGGGGTGCGGTACGGTGGAGATTATCTGCAATGTAGCCGGCTGTGGTAGATATATAGCTAGAGTCGATAGTGCGTGACTGAGTTGCGCCACCGGCACCACCGAGGTCAGCGGTACTCGGGAGGTGCGGCCGGGCGACACAGACCCGTGGGGACATCGCCAGCAGACAACAGAGAGAGTGTGTTTCTGTATAAACGTCTTGAAGCTAGGGAAGGCAATGATGTATCGATACCTTGGAAATATCGATGTTTGTTTATATATATATATATATATATATATATATATATATATATATATATATATATTAGTATCGATATTTTCTTTCGATAGTAACTGACAAATCGATATCTTGATCCCATATATCATATCACTAAGTATTGACGTTATTCTCTCTCCTCAAACAATAAAGTAACTTTATGTGTTTTTTTTCTTTTTTTCTTTACGTCAGGTTAACACACTAAAATCTAGTTTATTGTAGACCAGAGGGTGGAACGGGTGGCGATCCTATATGAATGTTATTACATTATTCTTTTATAGTTAACATAACAATTAAAAGTATAATTATTCTTATTTTGAATTTTTTCTTTCGACCCCACAGACCACAATTTTTTTTCGTGTAGATATATGTATATAGTTGGATATTCTTAATAGTGACAGCAAAACATAAGTGTATTTTTGGTCATGACATAAGAGTTGGTGCTTAATTTTATAAAGATAAATGATGTACAATTCGATACATCGGTAATTATATATATCGATAAGTTGAAACTATTTGCCATCCCCACTAGAAGCTGGATCTCATACATTGTAACTTCGATACAATCCAATCCATATTGCGTTTAAGGGTAATTTTTATATTTTCCCAAGTAACGATATTAATTCTGAGAAAATAACATTTATTTAGTGACTATATTTTGTTCACCATCCATTCCAGCGATTCAGTATTTTGTTGGCGTTGTTCTGTAACCAAGATACTTGAGGGGCTATTTGACTGGGGGTTGTAGGCTTTAGACGTGTTCTCAATATCCTTAATACTAACATGGCGTCCGCTTATATCTCCGTGTAGCCTACCTAGCTGGATCACAGGTCACTGGGCTACGACCTTCCACCTTGAGTCAGTGGTCACACCTATCCAACTTCCCATTGTTGTTTAACCTGAACATGTAGAAATGAGCTCTTAGTTTGAAAGTGTTTGTTGAAATTTGTAAGATGATAACGGTTATTTGTCGTCAATATATTTTGTATCCGGGTACTGCATACAGAGCCAGTACGTATTTGTAATGTTTTCTATTTTGTGAACGTTCCATTCATAATAGCTACTTTGTTAAGGAAGACGCCGTACTACTTTGTGTGTATGCAATATCCGCGTTACATGCGCGTTTTGGAATTGAGTCTACGTAGAGCACGGCGTTCTGACAACAAAGCCACGGTTATTTTATCACATAAACAAATGAGTGTAAAATAGGTGTACAATTTAGTGAACTACAGGTTAAAGCTGGGATGGCAAATATTTTCAACATATCGAATTATCGATATCGATCCAAGCAATATCGATCTAACAATAATATCGAGAGAAAATGTCGATATATCGATTAACGGTTATATCAAATTTTAAATGATTTATCTGTATTAAATTATGCACTAACTCTTAAGTCATGACCAACAATACACTCGTATTTTTATGTCACTATTTAGAATATCGAACTGAATGTAAATATTAAATACATTTATCTACACCAAAAAAGTTGTGTTCTGTGTGGTTGAAAGAAAAAAATCAAAATAAGAATAATTATACTTTTAATTATTATGTTAGTTATAAAGCAATAAAGTAATAACATTCGTAAAGGGGCGCCACCCGTTCCTCACGTAAAAAACTAAATACGTTACTTCATTATTTCAATGCTTGTTTTGTTCGTATAGGAGGCACTTCAAACGTTTTTTTTCCGAATTGCGATGATTTTGAGGAGAGGGAATAACTTCAATATTTAGCGTTATCTTATAGCGCAACAAAATATCGATTTGGTCGATATTATCGAAAGAAAATATCGGTGCTAATATATCGATATATCCAAACATATTTTTCGATATTTCCGATGTATCGATATATCGTTGCCATCACTAGTTACAGCAATGGTCACCCGTATGTGTTTGCCGTCTTAGTGCAGAATGTACTGGGTTACAGTCCAGTAGGGTATTTACCCACCCGCCCTCCCATATACGTTCAGTGGTGTTGGCCCACCCGCCTACCCATACACGTTCAGTGGTGTTGGCCCACCCGCCCCTATATATGTTTATATTTATAAACATACATGGGGCTGGAGAGTTAGCATCGTGTCAGTGTACTAGTACTAGAGGGATGAGAGTTCCCTCTGTTTAATGCGTATTGTACGACCAAAAACAGTCCACCCCCCCCCCCCCAATATTAAATCACCGTTTTTATGAAATCTGTTTAAACGTTGATTTTTTTCTTAATTTGGAGTCTCTTGTAATTTTTTGAGAAATTATACGTTATTTGGGATATTAAAAAATTATATCGATGCTCTTTTTAAACCTCTCCATTGTTATATTAATTTTATTTATATATTCTGAGCGTTTGTTCCTGTGACATCAGTATGTAAAATAAGTGGGCGCTGACATTTACAATGAAATATGTGTTTAAAATTTATCAGGTACTTTATTCGGTCAGATTCCGTTATATGCCCCCCAAATAAAATTGGGTTAGGTTGGGTTACATGATTACAGATGTATAACATAGTTTCTATTTGGGGGCATATAACAGAATCTGACCCTTCATCCATATAATACGTAACAGTTTGTGGCAATTTAATAAAACGCCAATCACAAAAACCGTCGTTATGGACATCGACTTTGTTAAAAATGTAAAAAGCAAATGTGTATGTAGAAATCCATCAAGTCAATAGGGTTTTTACCGTTATTAATGAAGACGAGAGGTGGACATAAAGTGACAGGTAGGGTAATGGCTGCTGACAACACGGTGATAGATCGACACGCCGGGCCGTGCCATGTGACTCCAAGGCCTCTGCTCCAACTGGTTTGCCACTGGTTAACCTGGCGGACTATATTAGTGGCGAGCCAGGGATGGCAACGACATATCGGGAATATCGATAAATACATTTCGATATATCGATATTTTCTTTCGATAATATCGGCCATATTGATATATTGGTCCGATATAACATATCACTAAATATTGACGTTATTCTCGCTCCTCAAAATCATCTCGATTCGAAAAAACACATTTAAATTGTCTCATTTCGTTCTTTTACAACAGGTTAACAGACTAAAATGTAGTTTATTGTAGACCAGTGGATGGAACGGATGGCGATCTTATACAAATGTTATTACAGTATTCTTTTATCATCAACGTAATAATTAAATGTATAATAATTCTTACTTTGAATATTTTAATTAAACCCCCACAGACCATAACGTTTTTCGTGTAGATAAATGTATTTAATTTTTACATTCAGTAGGCTATCCTGAATAGTGACAGCAAAACATGAGTGTATTTTTGGTCATGACATAAGAGTTAGTACATAGTTTTATACAGATAAATAATTTATACGTCGATATATCGGTTACGCGATATATCGATATTTAGTTTGCGATATATTGATAATTCGATATATTGATATTTTGAAAATATTTACCGGTGGATCCACCCTACTGATAGATGAAGACTTACTGTTGGCCAAGAAATTGTGTGCACCCGAGTTCGAAGGTTGTTTATTAAGAAACTAAGAGGCCTATGAATAATGTGAAACCACACCAGTTTTCCTCGTTTAACTGTGCGTTATGACAATTTGTGCATAGTTAAACTTGAATTTAAGTACCGGAATTTTAACAGTTTTCACTGTGCATCACTCTATAAGTTTTATTCGATTTAGAATTTTAAATATTGAAGAAGAAAGATCTCATCAATACTTTCCTGTAGGATTTAGTTGGAACATTGATCGGTAAATGCGGTTATGACAACAAAGGGGCTGTAGGAAGGTGAGCGCGTTTTCCAGGAACATACGGGGTATCGATTCTAACCCTTTCTGTGTCAAGGTTTCAAGCTGTATAGACAAAGACTTGTCCGGTACAAAGGGGATTGATGACCCAACTGCACAAGTAATGACGTTTCGTTTAATGTTTAAGAAGCCGCAGGACAAAATTGACATAACGGTGTTAAGGTAATGATTACGGCCAGCCTGCAACTCACTATCTGTTTCATCTAATACATTATTTTACGCTTTTAACATCGTAAGATAATCAGATATGTCAATTGAAGGTAAAAAAAAAAAAAACAAAAAAAAACATTACTTATATAAGGTGGTCGTTCCCAAACTGCCAAGCCACCACCGCTGGGACGTCGACAGCCTTGTAGAGTAGCAATGCAGTCTTACCGACTGCTGGCCAAAACATGCTTTTCTATTTCAAATGTGTGGTTTCGTTATTATTAATATTATTAGTTATCGCGAATATTTTATGATTATTTGAACGTCCATTATAGTAGACCACAAGGTGATTTTATGATTTTTGTGTATAAAATCGTCCAGAATGACGTTTAAAGGTTTTACATATTTAACCATGAAAAAAGGATAAAAATGCGCAATTTTTAACAAAAACCAACTTATCGACCACAAAAATGGGTCTTCACCCTTCAAATGGCACTTAAGGAGTTACGGTACGGTCTCCTCTTAATACGAATCTCGTCGTTGAAACAGAAACCCGCGTTTTTGACGTTTTTTCGTAGAGTGAAACGATCACAATAATTAGAATACATTTTTTTGTCTCTACAAAATGTTCACTAAACAAGTAACACAAGTGGATAAAACCACGTTCAATTTCATGTGTAATCACGGCGGACGTTTAAGGGTGTTTATGCTAGTCACGAGCGCACGTCAGATGACTGTAATTTGTCGTGGCCAGCGTACGTGATGTGTGTGAGCGTGCGTGCGGCGGCCACGGAGTGGCGCGAATCTCTCCGCCAATCACCGCGCCCGCGGAGTAAACAATACTTGACCTTGGCGGATCTGTTGCAATGCACTCTCTGTTGCACGCAGCCTCCAGCTGTTTTGTCGCAGGGCTGCCACTGCAGCTACTGTCAGTGGCGCAAACCTCATGGTGTCCTCTACCTGAAACTGTCGCAACTCAATCTGCACGATAACTTCTTATGTATGCTTGGGGGGGGGGGGGGGGGGGTCAGCGAAGTAATCGTCAGACGATCTGAGAAATGAATGTTTACTAACTTTTACAGTACTGTATAAATCCACGATTACTCACACTGGAATTCACAATATCAAAATCAAATCAAAATCAAAATCATTTATTTGTAGTTTGACAATTTAAAAATTGTATTACAAAAGTCATATAATTATAATAATTATGTATTCATCATATATATGTTGATAGTGTATGTTAACTCATTTTAACTGACTAATATAATCACAATATGTACTACATTAGGGTTATTATTAATATATTACATAAATAAAAGCAAAATCAGTCACCTGACAAATACTCCTCCACCGAGTAAAAGGTTCCTTGAAGTAAGTATTTCTTTAGGAAAGCTTTAAATTTTCTGGGGCTTTCTTCGAGTTTAATCAAATTTGGCAATTTATTAAACAATTTTGGCCCAATATTTTGAGGTAGGTAAGACGCAATTTGAAGCCGATGGTGTGCCGGTCTGTGCTGATGTCGTTGCCGCGTATTATGAGTATGCACATCTGCTCCTACTTGAAAAATACCGAATTTAAATTTATAGTATATTAACATTTCATATATGTAGAGGGACTGCAAGGGTAAAATTTGAAACAATTTGAAAAATTCCCGGCAAGATTCGCGTTTATTTAATCCAGCCATTATACGGATTGCTCTTTTCTGTATAACTTAATGGCTGTATAATATCAAACAAGAGGGTTTTAAAATAGATGTAAGTAAAGAACTGAATCGTGCCAACAATGCAAGGCTTTGCTACAGTTGCAGCTGGCGTACATCGTCACGCCATTGGTTGTGACATTCACAAACTTCTCGTAGTAACAGCGCTTGCTTTGAGAGCGCTCTGAAGTCAAGTCGGGTCGTCAAATAAATAAACTGCATACCTTTTGAGTATTGATATAGAATATGATACTTTGTTTATGAAAAATATAGGCCTACATATTATTTAATGGTTCTGCTAAGTTTTTACTTATCAGCAAAGTCCTTACTGTTAGTTTTTTTATATACATAGGCAAATAAAAATATTTACTATAAATTTAAGTTAATACCAAAATCTAATCATTACGTTTAAAAATTATATGTTAACAATATCGGTCTAGATGGGCAATAAAACCTTGTATAATGTTGTTATTTCTGTGGGTCAATATCTGTATATCTATCTACAGTATACATATAGAAGCCAAAACCCACTGACTCACTGATCACGGTTTCTCAAAAACCACAAGACCTAGAACCATACAAATTGGTATAAATGTTCTTCATGTGCCATAGACGCGTACTAAGAAAGGATTTTTCAAAATTAGAATATTAAGGGTGGTTTGGGGGGGTGGAAATTTGACAAAAAGGTGTGCGTATCCCTTGCACAATTTGGCTTATTGCATGAAAACTAATGGTTGGATCTTCAATCTGACAAAAATTCGCTAGTGTGGAATGAAATTATCTACAACTTTTGGATTTAACATTTTTTTCTATCTCATTTAGTTTACGAGTTATATTGCAAAACGTGAGTAACGCGAGGTTGCAAGCGCTACACGAGAGCGCATTGCTTGAAAAATAAAGGTTAGATTTTCAAATTGACAAACATAGTAAGTGAGGAATTAAATAATCTACAACTTTTGTATTTAACATGTTTTTCAATATATTTAGTTTATGAGATGTTTTACAAAATACTTAGAACCATTTCTGAGCACACTTACTGACGGCTACCCGATTACAGTTTACAGCGCCACAGCGGATATTGCCGGAACTAAGATTGGTTGACGCATGCGCAGATCTTACGGGTTTAGGTTTAGCTACTGCTGCTGTTAATACTGTAGTTGTAGTCTGCACTTATTCGTAGCCTACTGTCAGCTAATCACTCACTATGCAGTCCGTACTTAGTATCACTCCCTCTGCAGTCTGTACTTGTTAATACTACTACTGATATCCTTACAATTGATTTATTTTTGGTTTACCGTTACCCAAATCGCCCTTTATTACTCATAGCCTACTGTTATCCTTCCAACTGTTTTATTTTTGGTTTACCGTTATACAAATCGCCCTACAATACTCATAGCCTACTGTTATCCTTCCAACTGTTTTATTTTTGGTTTACCGTTATACAAATCGCCCTACAATACTCATAGCCTACTGTTATCCTTCCAACTGTTTTATTTTTGGTTTACCGTTACCCAAATCGCCCTACAATACTCATAGCCTACTGTTATCCTTCCAACTGTTTTATTTTTGGTTTACCGTTATACAAATCGCCCTACAACACTCATAGCCTAATGTTATCCTTCCAACTGTTTTATTTTTGGTTTACCGTTATACAAATTGCCCTACAATACTCATAGCCTAATGTTATCCTTCCAACTGTTTTATTTTTGGTTTACCGTTATACAAATCGCCCTACAATACTCATAGCCTAATGTTATCCTTCCAACTGTTTTATTTTTGGTTTACCGTTATACAAATCGCCCTACAATACTCATAGCCTAATGTTATCCTTCCAACTGTTTTATTTTTGGTTTACCGTTATACAAATCGCCCTACAATACTCATAGCCTACTGTTATCCTTCCAACTGTTTTATTTTTGGTTTAGACCTACCGTTATACAAATCGCCCTACAATACTCATAGCCTAATGTTATCCTTCCAACTGTTTTATTTTTGGTTTACCGTTATACAAATCGCCCTACAATACTCATAGCCTAATGTTATCCTTCCAACTTTTTTATTTTTGGTTTACCGTTACACCAATCGCTCTATAAAACATATTTAACGAGTTTAGTTACTGCAGTTGTAACTACTAGGCTGTTTATTTTTACTTTTGGCGTTACATTAGTACACATTTGCAATGGAAATAATAAACGTTAATTTAGTCCCTACCCCTCACAGAGTAATACATACCAGGCTTGATGGCCAATGTTTATTTTATTCTTTATCGTAATGTAGTTCATGGCACTGAGTCACGGGGTTTTGAGGTACGAAAAAGAGTCGTTAACCAGGTAATAACTGGAGCAGATTCCAACCTTACACTTTAAAGCCATCGGGGGATATATACAGTACCAAAGAGGAATATGTGGCTGAAATGAGCCAATTTACAACTTTTGGCACCACATGTGAAATTCAAGCCGCATCTGAAATATTCCCTTATGAGCTGCAGGTGTATAGGGAAGGAACATTACTTGGCGAGAGTTTTGGGGAGCCTGTTAAGGGAATCGGAAGGTTGCGGTTCACTGGTGAACTAATAAAAGGACACTTTGATGTGCTCATTCCTGTCACTTCTTTACCTAATAGTTCCGTTCCCACTTCTATAATGGATGTCCACGAAGTTGACCAGCTTTCAGATAATGTTGTCTCTATTTCGTGTTTGTCATCTGACACTGTTGAGTCAGATCATTGTTCTGAAGTAACCTCTCAAACCAACCGAAAACATGGAAAAAAACGGCGAAAACGTTTTTCTAATACTAAACGCACTAAAGCACATAGGGAGGCAGCTAAACGATACAGTCAAAAAATCCTACCGTGAACCGCGAAGCAGTAAAAAAATACAATAAAATAAATCCCGATGTGCACCGTGAGGCTTCCAAAAAGTACAGCCAACATAATCCTGAGATTAACAAGGCTGCGGTTCAAAATTACAGTTTAAAAAGAAATCGTATAAATATGCTTCCATGGTCTAAAAAATTGATGTCAGGGTTCCAATACAACTGCAACACCGATTATAACAAAGGTAAGGCAGTTGAAGCTGGCCCCATGACTCCATGTAAATGGTGTGGAGCCATGAAATGGAAAAATGAGTCGTCAGGTCTCTGCTGTGGCAATGGAAAAGTTCACCTACCCTCCCTTCAGCCACCTCCAGAGCCCCTTTTCAGTCTGTTGAAACATATGCATCGTAACTCGGAACATTTTTTATCAAATATCAGGCAATACAACAACTGTTTTCAAATGACTTCTTTCGGCGCAAAGGAGATAAAAGAAGGCAACTTCATGCCAACGTTTAAAGTTCAGGGACAGGTGCACCACCTGATAGGAAGTTTGTTACCGTCTTCAGAGCGTGAGCCTTCGTTCTTACAAATTTACTTTGTTGGTGACGAAGAGAGAGAGTGTAACCTTAGGTGTAATAATGCTCCAGCTGTAAAGCCGATGTTAGTAGACCAATTGCAACAAATGCTCCATGAAACAAATCCATACATTAAGGACCTCAAAACTGCTATTGAGAATGCACCGGGGGGAACCGATTTTCAGATGGTTATAAATGCAGACAGAAAACCCGTAGGTGCACATAAAGGCCGATACAACAAACCTACAATATATGAAGTCGCTTTGGTGATTGTAGGACAAACGTTTGAGAAACGAGACATCATTCTTCGTGGCAGAGACACACGACTGACCCGTATAAGTGAGACGCATCGTTCTTATGATGCGCTGCAGTACCCACTTATGTTCTGCCATGGAGAGGATGGTTACTCCATCAACATATCTCAGATTGATCCAAACACTAAAGCTGTCTTAAGAAAAACTGTATCGGCCTCTTCCTTTTATTCGTATATGCTCATGAACAGAGAGGGCCAAGAAAATTTAATTTTCTATTACCGTTGTCTTCTTAATCAATTTTTGACTGACATGTTTGCCAAAATCGAAACGGAAAGGTTAAATTTTCTAAGACACAACCAGAGTAAGTTGCGAGTGGATGAGTATGTGCATCTGCGGGATGCAATCAACGAACGTGACGGCCAGGCGTCTGAGCTGGGGAAAGTTGTGGTGTTGCCTTCCAGTTTTACAGGGGGGCCTCGCTATATGCATGAAAGGACACAATACGCCATGACCTATGTACGCCAATACGGTCGCCCCGATTTATTTATAACCTTCACATGTAACCCTAAATGGCCCGAAATACAGGAACAACTACTTGATGGGCAGGCACCTCACTGCAGACATGACATTTCGCGAGGGTGTTTCACCTGAAAGTAAAAGAAATTATGAATATATTTAAAAAAGGATGTATTTTCGGGCAAGTTAGGTGCTTCATGTACACTGTAGAATGGCAGAAACGTGGACTTCCTCACGTTCACATTCTACTGTGGCTTAACGATAAAATAACACCTAACCAAATCGACAGTGTTATTAGCGCTGAAATACCAGACCCTGATCTTGATCCAAAGCTCCATGAAATTGTTAAAACCACCATGATCCATGGACCATGTGGAGGTTTGAACCTGAACTCTCCCTGTATGGTTAACGGCTCTTGCAGTAAACGTTACCCTCGCCCATTCACTAAGGACACCCAGACTGCAGACGATGGGTATCCACAATACCGACGTCGCTCTCCAAGTGACGGAGGCTTTAGTGTACAGATAAGAAATATAGACGTAGACAACAGGTGGGTCGTGCCGTACAATCCTGTCCTGTTACGAACTTTTGATGGTCACATAAACGTAGAAATTTGCAACTCAATCAAGTCTATCAAGTACATTTGCAAGTACGTAAACAAGGGCAGTGATCAGGCATCGTTTGGTCTCCAGAATGAGTTCGATGAGGTTTCGCGGTACGAGTCCGGTCGCTACATCAGTAGTTCCGAGGCTGCATGGCGAATATTTGGCTTTCCAATCCATGAGAGGTATCCACCAGTAATGCATCTTTCGGTTCACCTTGAAAATGGTCAAAGAGTCTACTTTAACCCTAACAATATTGAAGACAAGGTTAAAAACCCTCCAAAAACTACGTTATTACGGTTCTTTGATCTATGTAAAGTAGATTCTTTTGCTCAGACACTACTGTACAGTGAAGTTTCTTCTTATTACGTGTGGAAAAACAACAAATTTTGTAGAAGAAAGCAGGGAAAAAGTGTCCAAGGATACCCTGGAGTAAAAGAGGATGATGTTTTAGGTCGAGCGTACACTGTTCACTCCATGAATACTGAGTGCTACCATCTTCGTCTTTTACTTCATGAGAAACGAGGCCCTAAATCCTACAATGATCTAAAAAAGGTGGATGGTGTGGTTCATCCCACGTTTCAATCAGCGTGCAGAACTCTGGGATTACTGAAGGATGATAACCACTGGTGCATGACTCTCGAAGAAGCTGCACTTTCAAAATCTTCTGACAAAATTCGTGGATTGTTTGCAGTATACTTACTTGTATACTTGTAGGTAGCCCACTGGAAATGCATGCGCATCGTGATTGTCATAATAGATGGCCTTTTACTCTTCCATGAACTCGGCCATGTTGTAGTAGGCTTTGGTTAAGAGTAGTTGTTTCAGAGTATACTTGAATTTATCAAAGTTTTCTATATTTGTAACATCTTGAGGCAGTTTGTTGTAAATTTTTATACAATATTTTTTACACCAAATTTAGATAAACTGGAATTTGATTGATGGACGTGGAGTTTTCCTGAATTTCTAATGGAGTAATGGTGGTACTGGGTGTTTTTTGGAAAGAAAGACGGTTTTTCCTGACCATGAGAGCTGATTCAAGTATAAATAGGCTAGGAAGAGTTAAAATTTTTAAATTTTGAAATAACGGCTTACATGTACTAGAAATTGCTCATTGCCGATGATGCGCACGATTCTCTTTTGTAGAAGGAATATCCTGTCGGCCAAGGGGCTACCTCCCCAGAGTACAATGCCATAATCCATGATACTGTGAAAACAGCCGTAATAAACTTTCATTAATAATTCTTGATCCACGACATGTTTCAGCCTAAGGATTAAATAACAGACTGAGGTTAACCTCTCTGACATTATTTTAATTTGTTGGTCCCATCTTAGATCATCGCTTAAGTGGATGCCAAGATACATTGCCGTTTCGTTAAATTTCAGGCTACTGTTATTAATTCTAATCAGTGGCAAACTGTCTGGTTTTTTTCTATTATGAAAAAGTAGGGCGTTAGTTTTATTACTATTCAATATTAATTTATTTTGTGAACACCAATTGTCCATTTCTGTTATGCCCTGCTGAGCATTAAACCTTAGGTCCTCAATATCAGCTCCTGTAATCAGGTGACTTATGTCGTCTGCAAAAAGCCAGGTCTGGCCGACAGAGATGTTTAGGTTAATATCATTCACATATAGTAAGAAAAGAACAGGACCCAGATTGCTACCTTGTGGGACTCCTGTGTTGATAGGTGGTGATAAATTTGATTTATATCACAAAAGAACAGAACACTCAGTAATGCTGGTGTTCTGTCAGGTTGCTGATGCCCTCAATCTCTGGGAAAAATACAAGGAAGCAATGTCAGACGATGTCAAATTGAGACTTCAGCAGCAATGTCCAGCAGGAGTGCAGCCCGATATTGCTGTTGTGTACAACAAGACCTTGATGTTGTTGGAGGACTCGGTCTTTGCTATGTCTGGCCACCACATACAGCAATACGGCCTGCCTGCTCCTTCTATTCAAATTGTTGAATTTGCCAATCGTGAGTTAATTAGAGAGGTTTCTTATGACGTTGTAGAATTATCTGAGTTAGTAAGAAAACACGAGTTAACTCTGAATAATGACCAAAGGCATGTATATGACACCTTAATAACCAGCATAAACTCTGACAGTGGACATCTTTTCTTTCTTGATGCTCCTGGAGGGACTGGGAAAACCTTTCTCATTAAAGACAGACTCTAATATTGGCTAAAATTAGAAAAGACAAACACATTGCAATAGCCGTGGCTTCGTCTGAAATTGCAGCTACCTTACTTACAGGGGGGAAAACAGCGCATTCGGCTTTGAAGTTGCCTCTGGACCTCATTCGTTATTGTAACCTACCTGCTACTGATGAGTTACATTAGATTAAGTTTTTTGTTAATTTAGTAAATTATTACTCAAATTAAATTTATTTTAGATATCTCAGGGTCGTTTTTTATGGGTAAATCGGTGAGGCTGTAAATTACAATAAATAAGACTATAGATTGAAAAATTTATTACATTCTTTTATATTTAAATTTATATATGAATTTCAATAGTACAGTAATGAATCTATTTACTTTCTATTGACTCTTCAGAAACATAATTAAATCAATTTACAAACTAAAACTTATCTTTAGTTTTTTCTTTGTCTGTTGCTCCTCGTGGTCTTGAGTTTCAATTTAAACTGTAATCACTATTCCGAACCGGTCATCGTATATTTATTTAGACCATTGCGGTTAAATTATAAAAAAGAATTTTGATTTAATGTTCGATAAATACATTTTTTTTATATTATTCGGTTTTGAGATCAAGCGGCCACCCGCGGTTACAAAGAAGATGTTTGTCCTACATCAGACTGAATTGGAGTGCACGAGGCTGGCTGGCGTGGCTTGCCAGTCCGTTAGGGCTTTGGGGTTCAGGGCAAACTTCCGGTCTCTCCATATGCTTTTTGCTCTGGTTAGTGCTGCCTCTAGTGGTCCTTTTGTCAACTAAACAACGTCTTTCATTTACCTTGGACTCGACCGTCACATTGTGATACACTGACTTCCCTTTAGATCGACTCGTCCCAGACACAGAACTGAACAGGTCTGTCTTATCTGTTTCCGCTGCAATGTTTGGAATTTTGTTTACTGATTTGTGTCCATGGAAGACTGCCATGGAATAAATCTGCCTTTATACTTGTTGGCTATTAATTTGTTATAATTACCGAATTTATTTAAATATTCTGTATTTATTTTAATTAAATGTACCTATTTTCTCATTTAAATAATTTATATTTTATTTAAATTTAATTAGTTTAATCGTCAATTAGGTGGACCTGTTACAGTACCCCCCGATTTTTTGCGATGTGTGGTTAGCGCGAGTCAAAAAATTTAAATTTTAACATGTTCCGCTTAAATTGTTGGTTACTGTTCAGATAAGTTTTAGTTTTACAATATTGACTATATCTAGAATGGACTAAATCTATCTATTAATATACAATACAATTCTAAATCTCATTCAACAAATCATGTAATCAACAAATCATGATTTTTTTCTTTTTTTTTTTATACACTAAAAAATTTATGTAAATCACTAATCACTAAATGTAATTAATTACCTTATTAAGTTTCATCTATATAAAAACTATTGAAATTATTTGTATTTATTGAAAATTTGTAACAAAACATTTTTAATGATTCTTTGTCATTAATGCAAGTTGTCATTAATATTAATTATCTGGTAGTTAGTTATAAATATGTTTCAATGAATTCAAGAAATTTACATTATTATTTTAATTCTTAATCAATTATTGAATACTGATGAAAAAATGTATGAGAGTTGTCAACAAGTACAATTGTAATTTTGCATCATCAGTGGTTGAACATTTATATGTTATTCATACCCTTTTTCATTATCTATGGAGTACAATTCACTTAATAATAACAACAGTCTTTCAAAACATACACAAATAAAATTTCATTTAAATACAGTTTAAAAATATTCATAAGATTAAAAACATTATTTAACATCTTCAAATAGTATTATAATTATTCTGACAAGTGATTATAAAATTGTAAATACTTTGTTTTATTTACATCAAAACTTTTCAATTGTAAAGTTATTTGAGTTATTCTGTCATTTATGATTCGACAGAATGTATACACATGTTTTCCATTAATCAATGGTGAAATACAAAATTATTTTACTAAAAATATTTCACATGGAAACATGAATTGATATTAACAACAAATTTAAAAATGATCAAGTTCAAACCATAATTATAAACCAAGACCGACTATTCCTTAGAAAGAACAGATATATCGAACACCAAACGATAACGATAATATCGAAAGAAAAATATCGATACATCGGGTAACCGATATATCGAATTGTAAATAATTTATCTGTTTAAAATTATGCACTAATTCTTATGTCATGACCAAAAATATGTATTGCTGTATTGTATTCATATGTATATTGTATTCATGTATTGCTGTCACTATTTAGAATATGCTTCTGAATGTAAAAATTAAAAACATTTATCTCCACGAAACAAGTTGTGGTCTGTGGGGTTGAATGAAAAAAAATCAAAATAAGAATAATTTTACCTTTAATTATAATGTTAATTATAAAAGAATAATGTAATAACATTGTTATTTTTGTTTTTCACATTTAAAAATGCCACTAGACTTCTTATAAACACTAAAAATTAAGCAAATTCGCTAAACTACATTTTAGTGCCCTTACGTAAAAAACTAAATAAACTTACTTTATTATTTCAAAGAATAAGTGGCAATTTAAATGTTTTACATTACGAATTGTGATGACTTTGAGAAGAGAGAAAAAAGTCAATATTTAGTGATATGATAAATCGGACCAATATATCGATATGGCCGATATTATCAAAAGAAAATATCGATACGAATATATCGAAACATATTTCTCGATATTTACGATATATCGTTGCCATCCCTAGTTATGACTCTGACTGTGATCGAGCTGAGAACATTTTTGGCTTATGAAGCTGGGCTATAACCAACAACACTACCGACCATTTGTGGCTGTTGTGTATAATTACGTTAATCCATGTACATGAAGATCTTACAGACCTATACTTTAATATATTATGAACGTTAAAAGGACTATTCATATATCATTAGAAGCTGGAAATGTCGAGCTAGAGTGGCGGTACGAAACTTTAGCGTAAGGGAAATTTATGTTAAATAAGTCCTTCCATCCGTTACTTACATCCTATCATTTACTCTTTTTTTATATATTGTTTCTAAAATTACGTGAATTCTTGTAAAACCATCCAACACGTGAAGTTATTTCGAGAGTTTACTATCGTGTTAATTTTCATCATGGACTATCAACTTTTCTTCTAATTTCAGATTTTTTTCGGGGATCTAACCTAACCTAATAGTTTTATTTTTTTTAAAGGGGACTCAAGTAAAGATTCAACTTTGTTGAGCACCTTCACACTTAAATTCCAAGGCTCATTAGCGATAAGACGCTGAGGTTTATGTTATCTTGTACAAATCACTAAATTACGACAACGCTACTCCGGCAGTCGTGTTGACGATCCACACGCCGTCCACCTTCTAGAGGCCTGTAACAACTTGGCAAGTTACTTATTATTCTGTGCGGTGTGCGGCCCACCGGGGCCACCAATCCGGACCTACCTCACTGGCCTTGGAGGGGGCCGCTCACCCGCCGGCCGGGACCAATGCACTCGCAGGTAAACAAACCCATCGCTGCACTTCCATGTGCAGTCTTGACTGTTCATCCACTAGTCGAGTCTGTACGGTGGATGGGTGGGCCATGTATAATAGTTTTGCCTGTTCCTCGATTAGTCCACTTGGTTGGGGTTTGAGAACTCTTGTATGTTCCTCCACAGTTCATGTCTGTAAGGTGGGGTTGGGGGTATGATAAGTCTGGTTTATTCTTGACTAGCCGTGTCTGTAGGTAGGTGGGTGGGACATGTGTAGTCTTGTCTGTTCCTCTACTAGTCGTGTATGTAGCATGGGTGGGCGAACCATGTTCATTCTCGTCGGTTCCTACACTAGTCGTGTCCGTTGAGTGGGTGAGTGAATAGGGGGTTGGATAGGATAGGATAGGGGGTTGGAGTTGTCAAACGGTTTGGATGCCAAACTGAAAACGTTTAGAAGCAGTTTAATAACATATATCAAGGTCGTACCGAAGGTGCATATGCCAATTGTCGATCTAAAGCTAAAGCACGTTAAGTATTGATAATTGATTGACACATTGATCGCCTATAAGTTTAATTATTTGGTTAACAAATATAAAGATTAAATAAAATCAAAGATCCTTTCCGTACGCACAATTACCTTAATAATATTTCGAATGTGTTTTACATTTCTGACATGGTGGAATTTTAGTCAAAAAATGCGTGATAGTATGTTTTACTGTTTACGAATTCAAGGACACAAAAATGTATAGTAGTTTGGAAACGATGATTGATTTTTTCCATTAAAAAAATCAAACGTAAAACTTCTTTATTTCCATTGACAATAATACAAAACTGAATTAATTGCGTATACATTGAATAAATATTTATAGATAAATTCGTTTCAATATATTCAATGACGTACATATTTTATTGTAGGCCTAATGACCAAAATTTAACTAGAACTATATTAATAAGCTGTATATTATAACACATCTCGGAAATATATTCCTCAACTTGTAAAAACCGTTGTCAATTAAATAAATTTTACTTTTCTAACAAAGAATGAACTTTATTTTTTTTTTGTGTGACTGTATTGAAAAGAAAGACTTTACTAAAAGAACGACTGTATTAAAAAAAACATTCCAAGGAGATTAAATAGAATCACACAGTCTTAATTTAAATAACGAATTAATGAATATAATAGAAGATTGACACCTTTGATGGACTTGATTAATTTGGAATGCTAATTAGATTGGCCCAGTATTATTCATTTCTGTAGCTTTCTAAAGAATGCGTATATTTCAGAAAGAAACGAGACAACTATAAGACTATATAAAACATTTAAACAAATGGTACCAGGTAACTGGCAATAACTGTCTCTCTTTCCCTTTATGTCAGATCTATATACTATAAAGCTCGATGTAGGTAATTCACTCACTGACACTATATAAATGTGAGGCACTTCCCGGCGTCCTACCCCCATGAAGTAAACTTGAATTGAAGCTCTCGGTCTGAAACCCCCAGGAAAATACACAAAAGTTTACTTTTTTCACTCATAAACAAGATGGTGGCCTTTTTGGCTCCAAAATGTATTTCTTATGGGAAAATCTCAAAAAAGGTGTTTTTATGACCTAACCTGAGAAAAAGCTTGTGTAAATTTTTCAAACATTCACAGTTGAACATGTGTAACAAACGCGCGCCTTACATATCAACTTCAGCTTAAAAACTTAAAATTTTGCGGTATGGGGGCCCAAAAACTGAAATTTTTGAAAATGTAAAATGTTGTAATACTGATGTTATCTACTCATGTGGGGTATCAAATTAAAGCTATATTTTTTCCTGAATCCAAATATACCTTCAGATTTTGAAAAGGCCAAATATTACGGGTTATATGCCCCAAAAACAAAATAAAATCTCCTAAAATCAGAAAAAGGGTAATAATAAAGTAAATCGCCCAAGTAGGGTATCAAAATATAGGTATTTATGTCATAAATCACATTATACCATTATATTTTGGAAGAGACAACGTTTAAGGGCTATGCCCCCCCCCCAAATAAAAATTATGCTCCAAAACCCAAAATTATTGTGTAATGTTACACTGTTACACCCAAGTGGGGGATCAAATTAAACGTATTCTTCTCTTAGGTACTAATTTACCATCAGATTTTAAAAAAGACCAGATTTAGGGGCTCCACTGCCCCGAAAACCAAAATTCATGGTCATACTGGTCAACAACCCTGGCGAGACAGTGAGCCGATCTTCCTCACGAGGCGACATGGTCGCAGCGAACGCCTCTGTTGCAGTTATAAATGGAACATAACTAACTCAAAAATTTATCTCTATCTTTATGCATGTATAGTAATAATTATGATTTACGTTGTTCCTTCAGTATTTTGGATTTGGATTTGGATGAGTTTCTGGATCTGACTGTCAGCGTAGGCTACTATTGAGTGCGACCTCTGTTTATTTCTTCTCTAGGGAATAAATGGCTGAATTAAATTTTGACATTTTACTCTTGATGAAGATTTTTTATACAAAAAGAAATTAGATTCGCTCTATACTTTACGTTTCCTCTTTAAGACTTTAACTAATTAATTTAAGTAATTATTTATTGGTTAACTTCTTATGAAGCCACATGTGTATTTTGATTTGCTTTTTTAATTCTTCTAAATTTAAATAGTTTACAATTTAGTGAGTAGAACATGTACTCCCTCATCATTGTGTGAGTGAGTACATATCTAGAACCTCCGAACAGATTTTCATTAAATTTGGAGGGAAGATAGGTTTTGTATCATAGAGACCTAATGAAATGATTTCCTGAAATTCTAATTCTTAGGGGTAGAAACAGCCCCTCGAAGTTTCATTTTTTTCATAAGAGTAAACATTGGCAGTCATTTAATTTAAAAAATGTATTTCAAACAGCTAATGCAAAAAAAGCATAGCATGACACAAAATTAGGCTAATTTTTTTCATTGCGAATTGTGAAAGGACATTTCAACTAACTGACATTATTGGACTACTTTGCATCCCTCTAAAGTAGGCCTATAGAGGTTTCTAGCCTATAGCACTGTTATCTAGAAGAACTGAATCAGGCTGAGCTTTTATTTAGATTTAGGGAGAACCGTGGAGTAAAGGGCAAGAACCACCCCGTAACGAATCAGGAGCTGACGGCTAGTGTATCTCTAAAAGGAGGAATATTAGCAGAAGTGCTCCTAATGCAGAAAATCATGGTTTGAAATCTCTGGAGATTGAACTCATTTTGCGCTAAAGTGGTCCAGGCCGTTGTCTCCAAACGGTGTTGTAAATTAAATCAAAACAAACGCCACTGGTGTAGATATAAAAAAAGTGCTGCACTTGCTTGAACTGCGCATGCGTTATATTTTATTTGATTCATTGGTATTGTAACATGGACCTTTATACAAGTACAGGTATGTTAAGAGTGATGTTTGTACGGGGGATCGCCTCCATATAAACAAGTGGCAGAGCAAACAATCGGACAAACAGCGAGTCAATGAGGAAACCAAGCCACGGCGCGATAAATACTAGACAAGTAAATTACATCGCGACCGTAGTAAATGAGACTCGATAGTGTGTGCGTGTCGAAAGCGATAGACGTAAAACCTGTTAATGTATATATAAAGTTACTTCCAGTGGTGAGATTGCGTCATCCCGCAGCCCCCGGCGAGGATCGGGTCGCCGGCCACTGGCCGGCCGAGGTTTTTGTGGAGGTAATAACACGGCGCGCACGCACGGACAATCACGGCTCGTCTGCCACTTGCGGCGCACAACAGTGACGATTGTTAGGATGACAAAAAGGTTTGACGATTCACACATACACCATTTCACAGTTTTACAACGCATGAAAGGCGAAAATTTTTAACATTTTGCAATAATAGGTCTTTAGGTAAAAACAAATTAGAATTGTCACTCAAAATAGCACAAAAGCAATAACAACAATAAATCTATGAAATAGAATAACAAAAACTAACTATTCGCGCAGTTCCATATTTCGGATAAACTCATGAAGATAAAACCAAAATTAAATTTAAACAAGATATATTTCTAACTAGAATCGTTTTTTAAGTGTTCGATAACAGCTCTAATTTTATTTTGGCACTCGCTTGAAATAAGTCCAAGATACTTTCAATAACCTATAAAATCAAAATAAAGATGAATTCGAACATTTTAAAAAGCGATTCTAGTAAAAAGGTCTTTATCTTTAAATAGATATTTCATGTATAATTTTACGACAGTAAATAAAGGCAGGAGCTATCATCGCGCAAAGCAGTTTTTCCGCTTCTCAGCGCGGGGGTTTAGACCCCTCTTAACTACAATAAATAGGAATAAATGATATAATAGATCAAAAACAAGGAACTGGAAACTGTAGCAATGAAGGAATGAAAATCACGAGAAGAGTGCTTGGACCGAGATTCGAAACTGGAACTTGGAGGCTGAGAAGTGATAGAGAAGTATTATATTGCAGAGTTGAGAAAATGGAAGAAAAAGAAG
Organism: Stictocephala bisonia; assembly: GCA_035578905.1. NCBI lineage: Eukaryota > Metazoa > Arthropoda > Insecta > Hemiptera > Membracidae > Stictocephala > Stictocephala bisonia. The sequence continues at coordinate 1,261,614 of JAQJVL010000064.1, read as the reverse complement.
AAGTTCTTTGTTCATTTAAAGCGAATGAATGATGAAAGGGTGACAATGAAAATATTCGTGTCTTTTTATAGTAACCCCAAAACAGAGAAAACAAGAGAACAGCTCTTGCTTTCATATAATTTTAATAATGACCTTACTGAGTTAAGAATTGCTGTTTGAAGTCAGTCAAGTTGTATCGTTAGCATATAGAATAGTTCTATCAGGCACAAAGTTAGGAAGGTCATTTATAAAAACTGTGAACAAAAAAGGACCCAGAACAGAACCTTGGGGACCCCACTAGTTACATGTAGAAGACTGGATCTCTGTTCCCCAGCTTTACACATTGATAGCGGTCAGACAAGTAAGAAGATAACAGTGATAATGCGTTGCCTTGAACGCCATAATAATACAATTTTTCGATAAGTTTTTCATGAGCTACCAAGTCGAAGGCTCAAATCCAGGAGTAACGTTGAAACTTCTTCTTTATTTTCAAATCCATCATTAAAATAAAAATATGGATTTGAGAGTCCTGACGCAACTCTCTCATTTTATAACAATCCAATATGGCGACTACATCTGCAGACTCTTAATTAACTTGGATCAGCCAACGCTGGAGTAGGTGTTAGGCGAGAAATACGAGGGAACGGCAGCCCGTGGACCAAGTGTGTTTATGTCGGCGCCGCGCATCGCCCCTCCCCCCCCCCGCCACTCCTACACTCTCAAGGTTACTACTACTCTACTACCGCCACGCGGAATAATGGCCGCTAGCTCTAGCGTGGAGGTCAACCGCGACAGCTGCACCGTCCTGACGCAACTCTCATTTCACTCCAGCACTCTGTCGATGCATGAGTTGACCTTGAGTAAACACTGGTGAAACAAAACTGCAGCAAGCAAGACCAGCGGCAGACAGTCCGGGAGCCATGGGATCTTCTTGGTGTTCTGTCTCCCTCCAAACGAACACGATCCATGAGGTGCACCCTCTCCTTCAACAAGTACGACTCCTGTGACCTCTCTTCCTCACAAGGAACAAGACTCTTTGTGGTTAACCCCTCTTTCGAGTTTAGCCCCTGGTCCAACAAGTACGATTCCTGTGATCCACCTTCCTCCTGAAGAACAAGGCTCTTTGGGGTTTACCAGAGTTCGTGTTTCCCGGTAATTGCAGTTTAAAACATTCGCCATATTTGCACTAAGAGGCACCATGAATAACAGATTCGGGGTCTTCTAGAAACCACGAGACACCGTATAAAAATGATCCCTAACCCCCCCCCCCCCCCGGAATCTTCTCTAAAACTTCCTACTGGCAATCTCTTTCCTGCCATCTCATGTACGACCAACACACATCTCGGAGCTTACCATTCTAGTATAACCGTCCCTGGAGGCTCCAGTGTATGTCCTTGGAATACAAATGGTTTTCATTGAATGGTCTGTTAACAATTAATTGTACTCGTTGTTGTTATTTAATATTACTTTGACTGTAATACTCCACACAATGGCAACACTTACGTGTGTGTATCTTTGTAAGGTAATGAAGCACCTACTTTTCATCAATAAAGTACAGAAGTTGATGCCAGATAATAGTGAGTTGATAGTACGAGTAAGTTGATTGCATAACTTCAAATTCAAATTATTTTTATTTGTTGTCGACAGTAAACATTGTATAACAAACGTCAAATAAAGATGTCACTATCAATTACAATAAAAGTGAATTGTGTAAGGCCAAAAATACAAATGTTTAAACATCACAGCTGAAATATTAAGTCAAGATAACATATTTTTAAATCAAATATAAACAAAATCAAATTTTATAACAAAGTAATAAATGAAAATTGTACAATTTAATAAAATACGAAACTAAATTATATTAAAATATTACAAATTAATTAAGACTTATTAACAATCCAGAAAATGAGTAACAAGCTCTTTCTAATAGAAATTGATGTAGTAGAATTTTGAGTTTTTTCTTCGTGCCTTCTTGTTTTATTTCTCCCGGTAATTTGTTGAACAACTTTGGTCGTATATTTTTTGGAAGCCATGTAGCAATCTGTAATATGTGCGAGGTCTGTCTGTGATCATTCTTTTGCCGTATGTCATAATTGTGTATCTGTGCGCCAGTTACAATTGTTGAAGACTTAAATTTGTAAAATATCAGCATTTCATAGATATAGATTGATGGTAATGTTAAAATTCATAAAGATTTAAAATATATTCTGCATGACGTTCTGTCAATTCCGGCCATGATGCGAATAGCCCTTTTTGTGTACACGGAGATTCTTAGAAACTTCTAACGCGACGTAGAGCCCCACAAAACAAGCCCATACCTTAGCCTTGACTCTATTAGAAAAGTGTATATTAGTCTCGTAATAAATACGCTTTTATAATGACAGTTTAGAACATAAGACATCAATATGTTGTCGTCAAAGATTAATCCTAGGTGTCTAACCTCCTTATTAAAGGGAAGTTCAAAATCATTCATAAATATCGATAGGTTTAAATCTAATTTACTTTATTTTGAAAAATGTAAACAGCTCGTTTTAGTAGGATTTACGTGAAGATTATTACTATTAAGAAATTGGTAAATATATGCTAGTTGAACGAATCTATTGACTTCAAGATTATTCCAGGATTTATTTGGAAAAAGTAGAGATAAATCATCTGCATATAAGGTGATTCTTGAGTTATTTACTATTTCTGAAATGTTTTTAATGTAAATTACGAACAGAATCGGTCCTAAAACAGAACCTTGAGGAATTCCGAATGTTAACATAAAATTTCCTGACTGAACTACTCGTTGGATTCTAAATTTTAAATACCACTTAATCCATTCTAGAGGCACGCCCCTAACTCCAATCCAGTAAAGACGTTAAAAAAGTATATTGTGATCTAAGCAATCGAACGCCTTCTGTAAGTCTAAAAATACTCCCACTGTCTTGTATTTTTTCATCCAGTGCAGAGATCACACCGGTCACGAAATCAATCATAGCATCAGTCGTATCCCTTCTTCTAACAAACCCATACTGTTCATTACTCAAGATATTATGCAGAGACAGGAAATTTAGTAATATATTTGCAAAGACACGCTCGTATACTTTTGAAATTGTTGAAACAATTGCAACTGGACGCCAGTTACACGGAAGATTAGATTCTCCATCTTTAAAAATCAGATTGATTAGGATTTTTTTAGCTGACGTGGAAATACTCCCTGTGACATCGGGGGATTATTGCATTTATAACATCGCCTAAGGTTCAAAAATATAGTTGGCACAATATCGAATAGTTTTGTGACTTAGACCATCGTATCCAGCTGAATTAGAATTTTTGAAATTTATTATAATTTTGTATACTTCACGGGAGTCAGTAGGGTGTAAAGAAAGAATATTAGGACACATTGTGTTAGGGTGAGATTTTTGTCTGGACTCCGTTATCAATGAATGTTTGACCAATGGTAGCAAAATACTGATTAAATGACTCAGGACTCGGCACACTTTCAGTAATGGAACCTGTTTCTTTTTTCTGTCCGTGTCAATTACTCTTCATGCATCCCTTGCTAAATTCTCACTAGTTGTAAGTTGTTTACTTACGTGGAAAGCGTTCGTTGTTTTTATCACCTTACGGTAGGACTTTTTATATTTGTTATAGTAGTCTAAAACGTCCCATGACATTTTATTTTTTTCTTTTAAAATCAAGTTCTTTAAGATTTTTTGAAGAGACAAAAATACCTTTAGTTATCCAAGAATTTTTGTGATTTTGATTTTTTTCTTTGTTAAAGGACAAGCGATTGAAAGATGATACTGTAAAATATGTGAAAATACTTTTAGTTTCTGTACACCATCCGAGATTTCCTTTAAATAATTCCAATTTTCTTTAGATAATATAACATTTAAAGTATTTAAGTTTTCCACACAAGTGTCATGAAAAATCTTGACTTCGTGTTTTTGTGACATATTGCATGTGAGTAATTTTTGAAAAGGGAGTGTAATTTTTTGCGCACAATGGTCAGATAGACCTGTACCTGTATCATCTCACAATCCACGTCAGATAGCACATGATCTGTTAATGTGGATGACGACCTTGTTACTCTAGATGAGGAGACTACATACGGTTTTTAATTAAACTCATTCATTAAGTCTCGAAGCCTACATATTTCATTATTTGCTTAAGCCAATTATTATTCAAATCACCAACAACAAGACGATTCTTGTCTTTGGATAAATGCTTTGATAGTAGTTCGTAAAAAATATTGAAAAACGAATCTATATTATAGTGGTGTGGTGGACGATATATACCAAATATAATTAACGTTGTGTCACTATTTAGGACTAATTCAATTCCTGCGGCTTCAAAAATAATTTCTTTGCTAAAACTATTCATATTTAATATATTTAATTTAATATTACGTTTTGGCAATATTACCAGCGCCGACTACCTTTATGCTCACATCTAGAAAAATCACAGATTACCTTATATTCTAAAAAAGTTAAAACAATATAATTCTTCTTTTTTCAAGCCATGTTAACTTAAAATAACTACATGTGGCCGTTATACTTAAAGAAATTCATGTAAAAGGTCAATCTTATCTCTAAGATGTTGAATGCTTAGATGAAATATTTGTATTTTGTTAAGAATGCTATTTTCTATTGTTTTTTATCTAAAATAAAGCAAGCGTTTTCTCGAACTATAGCAGAATGTTTTTCATTGTAATTTCTTTTCAGTTTAACTTGGAGCTTCTAATTGTATCACACTTAACTCGTAATAGAATGCCTTTATTATAATAAAATCACACTTTCAGACGAATAAGTTGCGTGCCTCTTTGTTCTATGTAACTATGACAAATCTAATGGTAACTAAAGACAAAACTGCAACAATCTTTTTAGTTGAAAAGAGGAAACCGCTAAAAAGAGTGGGGCCAAGGAGTCGAATTCGTTAGAAAGAAAAAGGAGCATCAGGGTTTCGTGGTCGTTTGAAAATGTTAGAACGTACTTATTGACAAAGAGAAGGTAAGAAATCGCATTTCTGGGGAGGAAGACAGAACGTTTTAGTTTGGAAGAGGGGTAAAACACATAACGATGGATTACAGGAGTCGTACTTGTTGGAGGAGAGGGTGAACCACATGGTGCATTTTGATTTTGTTATTTACACATTTTGTGTTCTACACCCTTTAGATTTGTCGCGCCTTACTAAATGGTTTGCGTGTACTTACGTTTTTCCCCTGATAATTAAATTTCAGTTTCGATAGTTATTTTACTATCACGTATTACATTTTTAGAGTTTTGTTGTAGTAAGAAACAATATCGTTCTCAAGCGTTAGAGGCATTATTGATGATTTTCTTTTATAAGGCTACTGGGCATAATATCAGTGCAATTTTCTCCGGTGACCTTCCCAGTTGCTGAGTAATTACTGACTCCTCATTTGTGTGAGGGTAAACTTATCCTGTTTTGTTGCAGGCTGATTTTATGTATGCGAGCTAATCAGTACCTAAGTGTGCGAACTGCCAGCTGCGTTCTAAATATCATAATGAAAACAAATAATTAAACAGTAATTTTTCATCAGTAGATACTAAAGGAGAAGTTACTGCGCAAATCATGAATGGGCTTGATGGGCACAGAATATAAAAAGATATCTGTCTGTATTCTGTGGCACTAGGGAGCTGGGAGCTGATGTTAAATGCTGTATAGGGGTGTGTAACCTATCGTTTTTACTTGTGAGTTACATTATAGTAAGTTTTTTGTTAATTTGGTATATTATTACTCAAATTAAAATTTTTTAGAATATCTCAGGGTCGTTATATTTTTTTATGGGTAAATTGGTGAGGCTGTAAATTACAATGAATAAAACTCTATTTGTCTTAATAAAAAAGCTAATTTATTTATTACATTTTTAATTTATTTAGGCATTTTAATAGTACAAAAATGAATTTATGTAATTGATACTGATTTCTATAAAATATTATTAAATTAAGTTATTAACTAAAACTTATCTTAGTTTTCTCTTCATCTGATGCTGAAGCTCCTCGTGGTCTTGACTTTTACATTTTAATAATGTAATACTGGTTCCGAATTAAACATCGTATAACTGTTTAGACATTTGAATTTAAATTAAAAAAGAAGTTTGATTTTAGCCATATTTTCACCGATTACTCGGGTTCGAGGTCAGTCGACTACCCGCGGTGACAAAGAACTTGTATACTCTGCACTGGATGGAATTGAAGTGAAGGAGTGGTGGACGAGGCTGGCGTCCTTTGTGTCTGTCTCTGTAAGGGAAAATGATTTTGGGTTCAACTCTAAACTTCCGGTCTGTCCATGTGCTCTTGGCCTGGTTTGTGCTACTATCTATTGCCCATTTTGTCAACTAACAATATCTTTTATTTAGTTTGGGCTTGACTGTCACTTTGTGACATGTCGACTCCCCTTGAAATCGACTCGTCCCAGACGCAAAACTGAACAGGTCTAGTGTCTCCACTGCAGTGTTTGGAATGTTGTTTACTCTGGTATCTCGGAAGACTACCATTGAATAAATCTGCCTACCCAATTCCCTATATTTTTATTACCCCAATTTGCTATAATTACCGAATTTTATTTAAATGTTCGGTATTTGTTTTAATTAAATGCACCCATTTCCTCATTAAAATAATTTGCATTTTATTAAATTTAATTAATTTTATCGTCAATTAGGTGGACCTGTTACAGGTGGTGGGACCAGATGAAAAGGGTTAATTAAATGGTACTAATGAAATATAAATTCATTAAGACATCTGTTTTAATATAAATTACTATAATATTAGTTAACAATTCGCTGTTTTATTCTTTTTAACTTAACATTATTAAAAGTAAATTGTAAAGAGGTCATTTTGAGCTAAGATTTGTTTGTTTAAGGATTGATTCTTGAAATTATATTTAAATTAGAAGAATATTATTTAATTTTCAAACGAAGACAGTTGGGTGGATATCATTTGTAAGGGGTGAAAGCTTGGGTAGGAGGGTGTTTTGTACAACTGCGAGCCGAACCTAGAGTAGCCTAACGGTAAACAACTTAAATCTGTAATTTTAGACAAAATATTGTTGATATTTTATACATTCTTTGTTGGGGCTTACTACAAAAATCTTGAAGTGTTGCTCATTTGGTTGATTGACCATGGATAGAGTTTAACTTTTAAAAGTATGTTAGAATATCTCCTTTCAGTTTGAAAAACCGGTAGAAATTCTTACATCTAGAAAATAGTAGAAGTATTATTTTAATATATTGGACTTACAAATTTCTGTCTATATATGTTTTTATGATACAATAAAATTCTTTAACAGTTTTTGATCCTGGAAAATGTTAAAAAGTTAATACGTTATATTTTATGTTTCATAGAAATTTCTTGCGAAGTTCGAAATAGAACAGTGGTTGATTTAGTTGAGAGGACTACGAAAAGACTTGGATTTAGCAAAACTATAAAATAATATCTCTTGTTGAAAGAAAAACAATTAAATTGATTATTTTTTTGTACTAATTTATATAAAAATATCATAAGCCCAAAATTTGTAGGTAAAACAACGATGAATATTATAATTAAATAAAAATGTATTATTTATAATAACATAATATTTTCGATTGATCCTTACTCTTGTGTATTGTAGGTAGTAAGTTCAAGACCAATTTCAGTGCGAAGTGTTTTAACTTTACTCTTTTGGTTATTTCTGTAATGACGTTGAATTGGGGTAAAAATTACATAAACTTAAAATGTTAGGTCGAATGGTACTTTTTTTATGGTTAGGTCGGATATTATGCTAAAATGTAAATCGAAAGTGTATGTTTTGTAATAGAACAGAATCAAACTTCATTGCACGCTATCAGAATTAAAAAAGTACTGAAGTTAGTTACTACTAGCATTTAAAATAGAAATTGTGTATTATTTATAGATAAGGCTGCTTAGAACGTGACCTACTGAAAGCACAAGTGCGAGATAGATAGATCGAATCAGTGGTGGAAGTGCATCTGCACTCCTTCAAAATCTCTGTTCCACCATATCTTGATGATTGTCGTCTGTAGAATATTATAATAAAGAAATAGACGCAATCTTAAAAGTTAATATGATTTATTTTGTTTTAAACTGGAATTACCTCTTATTGTTGGAGGTTATAGGTTTTAAATTACTTCATTTTCACGTTTGAATTCTGAGCCTGAAGTTTTAGCAGCCACAGTCAAAATTACTTCAGAGGCTATGCCGCCGTAAAATGTGTCTGAACGACGAAAGTGAAATAGTACTTTGTACAAAGATACGGACTTGCCGTGCCTGGCCTATTTAACTAAATACAGAATGTAAACAGAAAAGTCGTAGTTTGCGTATGTCTGGTTAAGCGTTTCAACAAGTATCTTATCAGAGGCCCAACAAGACCGACTACGATTGTGAAACCTTCGGCGATATCGGGCCTGACCTTGATTGTGCTTGATGTGTCAGTGTTGTTATACGTTTACAATTTCTCTGGGTCAATCCGGCTATAAGAAGTAAACAAAAAAGTCGTTGTTTTGTGTATGCACATGGTCTGGTATACAAAAAAGTAGTTTTTTGCGTACAAATATGGTCCAGCATTTCAATATTTGTCTTATCAGAGACTCACAAGAAACCTCTGGCGATATTGGGTCTTTACTTTGATTATGCCTTATGTCTCGTGTGTTGTTATACTTTATACAGTATCTGGGGCTATTCAGATTACAAAATGTAAACAATAAAGACGTTTTTTGCGCACATGTCTTATCAGAGACTGGCTACAATTGAGAAACCTTCTGCGTATTTGGGACCATGACCTGATGTCTCCGTTTTGTTTTACTTATCGTTTATCTGGAGCTGTCCAGTCGTTTATAGCTTACACGGTGTAGCGTCTCAACACTTTGTTAATCAGAGACTAATTACCACTTAGAAACTGTTTGCTTCATTGGGCCTTGATCTTGATTGTGCCTGACCTGGATCGTCTGTGTTTTATTATTTATAGTTTATCTGGGGTTAAAGTCTGTTTTGTTTGTTGTCTGACGTGTGTTAACTTTATTTGATTGTCCGTTAGAGCATATACATTTAGTTTTCACTTAGGCTTGATTATCATTTTTGTCATCGTTCAGTTGGGCTGTAGTCTCTACGTTTTGTGTTTACAGTGCTGTACAAGGGGGGGTTTCTGAATGTGTGGGCTACCTGGAATCGTGATTATGCATAATGCTGTTGCACCATTTGCCTAAGCAAACTGTTGCCTTAGAAGGACCATTTGCATATCCCCACTTAAGAAAGTTTTATGTACAATACTCAAGCATTTCTGTGGTAATGAACAGCGATCGTTCATTATCGAGTAGCCTGTCGGGAACGGTCTTACGTCACGCGTTTGGAGCACTGGAGTGGTGCTTGTTGGATTTGTTTGTTGTCGCTGTGCAACTTCAAAGCCAGCAGTCGATCCAATGTTGATGGACCCCTGTAAACAGGTCTGTTTATCGTGTCGTAGTGGCAAGGATGGCTACCGAGAACTCCACTGCCAGACCTCCTCTAATAATATATTTTTTATGGGGTCTAGCTTTGACAGAACTAGTAAATTTTCCTAAAGAAGAGTAAGTAAATTCGTGTGTTCTAAATGTCGATGATCGTTTTTACGATTACGGTACACCGCTGGGAAGCGCTAATATACTTACCCTCCCCTCGTGGTGATTGTACACCAGCAGGGGCTACTGTGTATCTCTTATTTTATGTCCTACGAATTGTTGGATTGATAAGTTCTAGACTTGTTTGATCTGCTGTATTTCAAAGATAAGAGCAATGGTCAGAGAGACTTTATAGCTAAAAATCAGCCTGTTTTCTGTAGGTGGGAATTGGTAGTACAATTAGTCGCTAAAAGAAGGCCCTGCTTGGAGTCAATGACTACAGATAGATTATATCTGTAGTCATTGTTGGAGTAAAGGCAATACGAGAGATACCAAAGATAACATAATCATCAGATGTGTGAAAAAGACAGCCTAACACTTAGGGGTGTGATTCTCTCTCTCCCTCTATCTCCCTTCCCTCTCCCTCTACCTCTCACTCCCTCTCTCCCTCGCACACGCACACATTGACTAGAAACACAAGACACTCCGCTCGATGTACCAGTCACTGACAGAACTAGCGTTTTCAAGCTCTGCTCCAGGCTGAATTTTTAACATGGAGTCTGCACTTCTTATAGAGAGTCCTATTCAATTGTGTTATTCTCCAATCTTGTTAAGCAAGAACTGTTTTAACAGTTAATTAACTCTAACCGTTAAACATAATTTTAATAATGTGACGATAACGGTAGTTAAAATAATGTGAGATAAATAAATGGTGCAATAAAAGTGGTTAAGTTTTGATCGGGATAGACAGTATATCTGTTTAAGTCAGGTTGTAGAGAGAAGTGTAATCTAGGAGCAGTTTTGCGGCCGATCCAGTTGTACAAGTGTCACTGGGTCAAGCTAAGTACTCGGTAGCTATTGGGAAAGAGGACTGATAGCTGAGATACTACGAATGTCTCTCTCGATGCGTTCTTTTGATACTGAAATGTTTCACTGAACATTTATTCGATAACTATCTTATGGGAGTGGGTTTTGCGTGGTACCGCGTGTCACTGGGTCGACGAGCCAAGTAGTCTTCTCAGTGAAACCGAAACCAATCGCTGAGTGACGGACGACTGTCGCTTTCGATACGACTTCTCGAATACTGAACTGATTACCTGGACGTATTTTCGGTAAACCTCGCATTGTAGTGGGCGTGGTTTGGTTTTGCATGTCACAGCGTGTCGTTGGATCAAGCCATCTAGGACGGGTGAATGAAAATGTACGCATTGACATTGCACGATCAGTAAACTAACATTTTAAGTGTATTCGGTTTAAATCGTTCTTCTGAAATGCAAGTTCATATTTCTATTCGTAAATGAGTGTACATAGCTTTAGACATGTGAATTCCTAGGTAGAGTTATTTCAAAAACAAAACATTTACTAGGGTCGTTGAAGACCTACAGTTGATTGGGAACTCGATTCAATTGACAGACTATACCATATTTTATTGCGTATTTGATAGGCTCTAAATTTACCGATACAAGTTAACGAGTGGCCATAATCTATTCTCTTCATGCTTTAAGTATACGACAATCAACGCCTTGATTACACCTCAATCTCAGATGATGAGTCAACATGAATGCCATAATCACAACTCACAGCCTCCTGTATAATCGTCAGAACACTTTTCCCCCTAGGTAGCACATGATGGCCAATCATTTAAGGGCCAATGTATCAAGCTTGTGACAGAAAATTAGGATAACTATGTAGGAGGATGTTTTACTTGATATATCTGATATTGTTCTACGTTTCGTGTGGTTTCAGTGTTTGATATATCTTTCGTAAGCCCATGCTACAGTTTCAGTCAATAGAGTTTTTAGAATTTTTGTGTTACAAAGTGGAGAGAGAGATGGGTCGGTAGTTTGGTCGAATAATGTACTAGTTCTGTTTCCTGCGCTAGTTGATGCTACAGTGGAACCTTGATAACTCGAATCTGAAGGGACGCGAAAAAAATTCGAGTTATCGAATATTTCGAGTAAACAAGGTTCGAGTTATCGAGTGTAAAAATAGCCGACTTCGAGTTATAGAGGGTCCACAGATTATTGAACTTTTCTAAATTGTGTTGCTAGGCAGTGCGTTTGCGTGATTACTGTTTATCTGAACATCATACATAAGTAAAATATGTAGTTATAAAAAGTAATAATACATTTTATGCAGGGTTCAAATAAAACTATTTTAAATAACTGCACAGTATTTTAATTGAAGGAATGTGTAAAAGACAACTAATCGACATAAGTAATTTCAAATTTGTAAATTTAATTTAAACTAAACTGTGGCCAAATAATAATACAATAATTAAAAAATAAAATATTCAAGCTACATTATAAAATCCAATATTAATACTGTATTGGAAAAAATCAGTTACAAAAATATTTACATGGCCTTAAAAAAATCATCAATTTTTGACTGTTTACCTAATGAAGCGGCAAAATCCAAACTGGTATCCAGATTAGCAATGGATGTAACAACACTATCACTCATAACTGGCTTTTTTACAAAATATCGTCGAAGCAGGTCTATGGCAGCTCGGGCTTCTTTGAGTGTAGGTTCCGGGGTTGAGTGCATGTTGTCCGGGTCGATGGGGTCGTCATCCTCGTCTTCCTCATCATCTACTCCTGGTGAAACCACTGATGCTACGATGTCTGTGTCAGATACGTGTTCACCACAAACTGCTACATTGTCATCAACATTAACAAAGTCTTTGAACAGCATTTCTTCTATGTTGAGATTCTCCGTTGTTTCCACCCAACCTGTTGGATCTTCAATAACTGAAGCAGGATAAGCATTTCCACTCTCTTCCTCCATACTATCTCCACTGACTTTAAAACCAGACTTTTTAAAACAATTGGAAATAGTCTTATCAGTTACATTGTTCCATGCTTTCGTAAGCATCCACATGGCATCCAGAATGTTTATTTTAGTTGGAGACTCATTTTCCACATCATTCAGATATCTACGCACAACTTCCTTTCGGTAGAAACTTTTGACATTTTTAATTATTCCTTGATCTAAAGGTTGCAATTTTGACGTTGTATTTGCAGGTAAAAATTCAATTTTAATATGGGAGAGATTATACAAATCACCGTGGGCAGAGCAGTTGTCAATAAATAAAAGTATTTTTTGCTTCTTCTTCTTCATTGTTTGGTTTAAGTCTTTGAGCCACTGTCCAAAAATATCTGATGTCATCCACGCTTTCTTGTTAGCGGTATAGTCTGTAGGGAGGCTTTCGATTCCTTTCAAACATCGTGGCTTTTTAGCCTTACCAATAACAAATGGTTTCAACTTAACTGTTCCAGTAGCGTTTGCACCTAGGAGCACCGTTAACCGCTCTTTACTATGTTTACCCCCACTGCATGTCTCACCTTTGAAAGTCATGGTTTTGTCTGGTAAACACTTAAAAAATAGGGCAGTCTCATCAGCATTGTAAATGTTCTCAGGAGCGTAATCATCGGTTAGTTTAGAGAGTTTCTCAATCCACTCAGTACAAACATTTGTGTCAACACTGGCACTCTCTCCACATATCTTTTTAAAAACTACATTATTTCTTTTTTTGAAGTTTTGCAACCAACCGTTTGAAGCACGGAACCCATCATGACCTAATTTCTTTGCGAAATCAATTGCCTTTTCTTGAAGAATAGGGCCTGAAATTGAAATGTTCTTATCTCTACATTGTTTTAGCCACTTTAAAACACATCGATCTATATCTTCAAAATCAGCCTGTTTAGCCCTCTTACATGACATAGCTAGGACACTTCCTTCTTCATACTTCTCCCTATTTTTTAGGATCGTCGATAACGTATTAGGTGGAATGCCAAACTCCTTTGCAATGTCAATTTTCTTTTTATCTCCTTTGTCTACTTCTGTTAGAATCCTTTGTTTTTCTTCTACACTTAAAGTCTTGCACTTTCGCTTACCTTCCATCACACTACACAAAGAACAACACAGCGACTAATCACAAACGCACAAGGTAGAAAAACAAAGCGTGGTTACTACAGCACGTCAACAACACTGCAATAAACATACGAAATACGGACAGCGGTGAGGGGTGGGGGCGATTCATGTCACAACATGAAAATGTAGCTCCTTTATTCAACAGCGAAAATTCTGAATATCGGTTTATTGAGGTTTGCCATAATAAACTTCGAGTTATAAAGGTGAAGTGATTGGAACTTCGACTTGTAAAGGTTCGCATAGTTCCAATTTCGAGTTATAGAGGTTATACCGTGCCATTCCAGACAATGGAAAATTCGTGTTATCGAGGTTTTAATATCGAAATATTCGAGTTGTAGAGGTAAAAATAACATTAACTCTTATGAGAAGTTCAAGGGGATTTTAAAAAATTCGACTTATAAAGGATTTCGAGTTATCGAGGGTCGAGTTATCGAGGTTCAACTGTATACTAATATGACAGTTCAACTAGTCCACAATTATTCTTGCTGCAACAAAACAGGTCGTGCTTCTAGCTAGTCACAAGTACGACCTCCATATTATCCAGTAAACGACAATGAATTGAACAGTCTCGGGTGTAACTGGCCTGTGACTCCCGTCGATGTTGGGAAGGCATGGTTGCCGTTGGTCCCAGACTGTCACCGGCGAACTGCATCGGATCACGCGCACTCCATGTTCTGTGATCTTAGCGAACTGGACCTACTGTTTCCCACAGTCCGCGAACTAGAACAAGCTCAATTTGTACGAAAATAAAACATAATATACCGATGTGCCATAAAACTGACAACAATAATTCACGGGGAATTAAAAAATGTCAAAAAAATCAAGTCACGTCGCTCGCATGTTGCTACTACGGTGATTCATGAACTCGTAATGATCTGTATCGTTTAGATGAGAACTCGTAATGATATGAATCTTTTAGATGAGAACTTGTAATAATTTGTATCGTTTAGATGAGAACTCGTAATGATTTTAATCGTTTAGATGAGAATTCGTAATGATTTGTATCGTTTAGATGAAAATTGTCTAACATTCTCGTGTCGTAGTTTCCTCGAGTCGTTTACATTGCAGCCTCAGATAATTGGACCTTGTTCACCACCCATTACAGTATCACGAGGGACGTAGACTTTAAAATTTTATTTTGTAAAAAAATTATCCGTAAACGTACTTCATTACGACTTGGTGATACATCTACCCATAGCACTTATGCCACATTTTGTAGAGAATTGCCCCCGGTTGAAGGGATGGCATTCATTTTCCTGAACCCAGTTGTTGTTTAGCTTAGCAGGATATATAAAAAGCTTCATATCGTCATTCTTATATGGATGTACGAGTTTAATTACAATGCTTTTTTACATACTTGTGTAAATCATTAGCATAATGAGAAAAAGCATCAGCCAGTACATAATTATGGTCGCTCACAGTATTAAGTATTTTGCTATGGTTGTTAGATTATTGCAGATTTTCCTTGTTTGACTGCCTTCAAAATAATCCGCTATTTACCTCGTGAAAATTCGTTTGCAAAAAACTGTTTTTTTTGTCCCGTTCAGTCAGTTCGTGGTAATGAACGCCGCTCCTTCTCCTTGGCACTGAGTGGGGTGAATCAGTCTCCATAGACTCGATGACGTGGTGTTGAGGTCGGTGTGCCTTCAGTCAGTCACCGTGTTAGCCAGACGAGTATCAAGTGCTTATAGGAATTCCGCGCCTTTCTTCCTCGTTGCCTAAAGGAAATCGCCTTCCCCAGGATGAAAGGTAAGGTAAGTTGAACGGAACAAGGGTAGTGTGACCTATATCTTTCATGATATGCCAATGCAAGACTGTAGTTTTGTGCTCGGACTACAGTATAGTTATTCAGTTCTTGTATTTTCCGTTTAATACATGATTACACCATAGTTATTTTTTAAATGTTAGTTTTTAAAATCCTAAAGAATGCCTACCTGTATTTTTAATGTTTTCATTTTAAAAATCAACAAATCTCTTAGGAACAACGTACATTGAAAATTATTTTGAAACGTGGGAGCTGTAGGAAGATATTTTAATTTGACCGATAGATTTTATGCAAAAGATGCCAGAATGTCGGGCAATCACGATTTCAATATCAGATGGCTTTTTAATCGTGTCTTTGACTTTGTCAACAATGAAGCTAAAAGCAATCGTTCATTGAGTTCCTGATCAATCGTGGAATGTATACGTACCATAATTGAATATAAGCTCCTTTTTCGTTAATAACCAATTTACGAAGTTTATTTTAGAAATATTCTATTTCGTTTTAAGACGGGTGAGTTTTAAAATAATTTTGCACTGAGAAGTATGTAAGGCTCTTTGTTAAATGAATGCTGATCACAAAAGATTACGACATTACAGGGTCTTTTGATGTTGTACAAGGAATGCTGACAAAACACGTCATTTTCTTACACGATTTTAAATTACACAATTACAAGTTCTGTCCCAAAGACCTGGTTTTATTTATTTTTAATGTTGATGTTAGCTTTGAATAGGCCTTACTCGTCAGATAGATCAAAATGTTTTTTTCATAAAACCCTTGTTGTTCATAAAAAAACATGCTGAGAAGTTGAAATTAAGCAAGGCACATTCCAGGGCTACACCAGGGTTGGTGAAGTATGAAACTTGTATGACTAATTTATGCTAATATCGTATTGGTATTCCCGCTTTTCAGGTGAATTAGTTGTGTATTGTGAACAGTATGTTCCTGTAGTCAGCAAGATGAATCAGTATTTTGTAGCTGTCAGGCCGTGCTTTGTGCGTCACCCACCGAGCACAGCCTCAGGCAGCGCGCGTGTCGCTCCGCCAGAACCGGACACCCTCCCCTCCCCTCCCCTCCCCTCCCCTCCCCCTCACCGCACCGCACCGCACCGTCAGACGGCCAGTCTTCAATCTGTTTTGCTGATCAGTTGTTCTTCTGTTCACTACTGTGCCGTGACTCCTGTCGTATGGTGGTTCGGTTTCAGTGATGTCGAATGTGAACTGGTGGTGATAACTTGGACATACCAAGTGAAGTGCGCATGTCGTTTATCGATAATTCTCATTGTCTGTAAGTCTACCGACTGCATTTGTGTTTTTACTAAGTAAATGTTATTTTATAAATATTTTGTTGTAAGATGAATGTTGAAGTTTTTGTTAGTTTTTTCCTGTGTGGGTAGATTATCTTTATCTTGAATGGACTTTTCATTTTCAGGAGTTAATGCTCCACAGATAGTGCTTATGAATGAATCCGTTGTGTAATTTCTCATCTTCTACATTTTAGTGATTGTTTTAATAATACATTTATTTCAAAGATCCACCATAATTAATTGACTAATAATGTTACAGGGAACATAATAGGGTGTCTTCTCTAGTAATGTTCTCGACATGTCTTTTAGATTTTGTCATAACGAAAAAACCAAGTAGGCTATTAAAGATTGCAAATTCGTGTTTCTTAGACACTTAGTGCAGTTATGTTTTGTCATATAAAAATATTGGTCATGAATTTGTTATACTAAAAATGATAAAATAAGTCCTGAAAGAATATAGTGACCAATTAAGTATGTATATATCCTAATAATGATATTTCAATGAATTGTTTATTTACTTACAATGGCCATAACCATTTCCATAAAATCATGGCAGAAAAACATGAAAATTGACAAGATGTAGTTTAAAATTCCAATACAAAGAAAAGTATTGACAAATCAATAAAAAACAAATAATGAAGTGTAATATGCAATTTGAAACATACCTTGACTATAAATTGCAAGAAGAATTTTATAATGCAAATTACAAATTGAAACATTCAATAAATACTTAATTTATAATGAATCATGTAGAATAGAGACAGAATAACAAATCATGACATGCATTAAGGGGGTAGGTGCGCCCTATCTTCTGTAATGTTAACATATGTACCTTTTTCTCAGAAAGTAGAAAAGATATTTCATTTCTGTTTTTTTTACCTGATACATTGGCCTTTGTTACATAAACTACGGGTGTAAAATCTAACTTTGGAATAATTAAAAATTTTTAAAAAATCTTTAAAATTTTTTCAAATTCTTTTTATTTATAATTTTTTTTAAATTTTATTCTTTGTTAATTTTGACTATTTTTTTATTCTGCTTGTGTAACTAAGTTACATATATAACCACAAAAAGTTTCATCTTGTTACCATTAGTAGTTTTTGAGAAAAAAGGAACATATGTGTCAAAAAACACAACTTTCGGAAAATCGCAATAAACCAAAATAAATACAGTTTTACTAATAAAAACATCACAAAAACTTACATTAATAAATCCCTGGTCCATATGATGGTTCCTTCCCTTCATCTTCTTCAAATTTATTACTACAATCACTATATGCACTAGTATTACTATATAAAGATGATATTAGAGTAATAATTGAATACACAACGTGAGGCACTCAAAGAGATGATTTCAATAGGAAATCGAGTAGGACACTTAGAAAGAGGACATTTTAAGCTATAAAATGGTGAAAAAAAACATTTTTCGATAAAAATTTTCCATGCACCTACCCCCTTAAGTGGAGCAACATGCAAAAGTAACAAAATAATGCTTGAAATAGAGAGAGAAGATAAAGTAAAAAACTAACAAAATGTAGCAACCCATATGCTCTGAGTTAGGCTAATAGAACAGAAAATCAAGCAGTTTGTATACTATAAAATATTCTTGATTTTTAATGTTGTTTTTATTCATCGCTATTATATAATTTTATATATATAATACAATTATATTTGTACATTAAAGGTTAAAAAACTGTAATCAGATTATGATATTTATAGTTCTGCTATAAACGTTACGCTTCATCTATATTTTCTGGATGGAAATACTGGCCAGTTTCACACAGATTAATTATTTAAGTACTTTATTTTTAATTTGATTTTTTGGTCAGATTCCTTATATGCCCTCCAAATAGAAACTATGTTATACAGCTGTAATCATGTAAACAGTAATTATGCACTTTCTTGCCACCTCTGAAAATACGATTTCATGTTAATAAAGTGGTGAAATAGTATATTTCATAACAAGAGTGGAAAGTGGGGTTTTGCATGTTCTAGACCATATGTTTGAAGTGCGAGACTTGTCGAGCACTTCAATTGGTCGAGAACATACAAAACACTTTCACTCGAGTTTTGAACGATACTTTTCACTACACTACGGAATAAAAACAGGTGTTGTTGACTGTGGAAAAATTTTGGTTATAAACAATGTTACTTTCGGTAGTAAACAATAGACAGCTGTTGAAAATATGACGTAGGTTGTAAACACATAACGAAAACAGCTAAACTCATAGTAGTGTAGTGAAAAATGAGTTTATATCTCTTGAGGAGTTTGATTTCATCCGCGGAAAACTCGTATTTTACCGAAAAATCGAAAAACTAAATTTTTATCTAATAATGAAAAACCAACTTTTTTAAAAATCGTTATTTTTGGACAAATTTTTCATTTCTTGTTTTTTTTTTTTTATGCTGAACACAAATATATAACTGGTTTTGTAGTAAAATTATTTTTTCAGCTCCAAAAATGCATTTTTTACTGACATAACCAAACATAACCTAACTTATCCTAATTGTCTATTTTCTCAACAAAAATTCGTAATTTGTGTTAAATTATAGCGTTTAGCCTCCGTGACGGCCTGCAAGCCGTCACTCCGGCGGGAATATAGGTGAATTCGGTTTTTGTGATTAATACTAGTTGTTGTATATAATGATCGCGTAATGGCCGCTAATCGCGATCCGCCGCGACAGTAGTTTTTCCGTTATTTCTCGAGAAATATTTGTAATAGACCAAAA
Source organism: Stictocephala bisonia (assembly GCA_035578905.1). NCBI lineage: Eukaryota > Metazoa > Arthropoda > Insecta > Hemiptera > Membracidae > Stictocephala > Stictocephala bisonia. Next base: position 1,242,307 of record JAQJVL010000064.1, on the reverse strand, counting down.
TAGTTTTCAACTTTGTATTCAGCGCAAAAAACACATCAAAATAAAAAAAATATGATCAAAATACTATTTAAATTAACGGAAATATGACAAAAATACTAAAAGTTGTGACATTGGGTTTTTCGAATTTTTCGGTAAAATACGTTATTTCCGCGGAATAAAAAGCATATCTCGTGAAAATACAGCCAATTCTAGACACATTTCAAACAAAATGTTCAAAATTTGTTTGGTGGCAAGAAAGTGCATAATTACCCATGTAAACTAACCTAAACTAGAGATGGATGTCATATAACATAACAGGGTCAATAACAGTCTTGTCACGTGACAACAGTTATCCCCACAACACATTGCTGGAAACTCCCTGTTATTTTGACAACAGCCTTGCAAATGCTTTGCCGGCAATCTATCTATAGTGGCAACAACATAACTAGTTATTCCCGCAATGCGTTGCTGGGAACCCCCAGTTATTTTGACAACAGCCTTGCAATGTACAACGGTATTACACGTTGGCATTGCCGGCAATCTATCTATAGTGGCAACAACATAACTAGTTATTCCCGCAATGCGTTGCTGGGAACCCCCAGTTATTTTGACAACAGCCTTGCAATGTACAACGGTATACGTCTGTTGGCAACGTACAACGGTATTACACGTTGGCGTTGCCGGCAATCTATCTATAGTGGCAACAACATAACTAGTTATCCCCACAACACATTGCTGGAAACTCCCTGTTATTTTGACAACAGCCTTGCAATGTACAACGGTATACGTCTGTTGGCAACGTACAACGGTATTACACGTTGGCGTTGCCGGCAATCTATCTATAGTGGCAACAACATAACTAGTTATTCCCACAACACATTGCTGGAAACTCCCTGTTATTTTGACAACAGCCTTGCAATGTACAACAGTATACGTCTGTTGGCAAGTACAACGGTATTACACGTTGGCGTTGCCGGCAATCTATCTATAGTGGCAACAACATAACTAGTTATTCCCGCAATGCGTTGCTGGGAACCCCCAGTTATTTTGACTGTTGTCAAACAGCAACCATGTTAATTTAATAACTCTTTATTTATTAATTACAAACAATATTAACAAATAATAATTTATGCTATGGCTATGAGTATTGTATAATAACGTAATTTCAATAATTAAATAATTGTTTATGAACTGACTTTTAATTTAATTTCAATCCAATAACATTATCCGTTAAACATAAGTCAATTAATAGTCAACACTAACTCAATTTAAAAACAACAGGCTACCAATAGTATAAGTTTGAATAACACAACGCCAGCCGCAATGATTGAAAACGGGCAGTCGACATCAGTTGCCAAAATAACAGGTTGCCGCAACCTGTTGACGGCTGGCTGAAAAACGTTATAACACGTTGCCGAGAAACAAAGACAATTTCCATCTCTAACCTAAACTAACCTATCCTGACCTTACCTACCTATCTTCCCACTCTAACCTAACCTAAGCAAATTGTATTTAGGGGCATGTAACAGAATCTGACTGATATTGTTACCAATTTTAAATTGCAGCAGCTCTTAAAATCAACTGAATGTATTTTTCTGCAAAGCTTTGATCGCATTCCTCAAGTTACTTGTCACTAGTTTACTTGGCCTTAGGCCTTGGCTACTTACAATACAGTATTTAATTGGCAAGTAACAAACTTTGATATTTTGTTAAAATATCCTTCACTAGTGTTCATGGGCCTGATAGTATGTGAGTTAACAAGTGAAGTATCAACCATCAGCTCGGTTGAGTGATTGAACCTAGCACTCCATTGTCCAAAGCCACTGTCCACAATCACATAATTAAATGAACAAATACTATCAAACCCCCGTGGATGGAATACATTCCCTTGTGCAGGATGCAGAGTTCCATCTCTAATTAATTACGGTAATAAATAAAATGTACACAAAATTCTTAGTCAAGGCATATTTATTTTAAAATGTAGTAACTAAATACTGTAATACTAAATAATTTATAAAACATTTAAATTTTAACATTTGTTACTTTTAAGAGCAAGATTTATTGAATCATTAGCAGTTAGTTACAAAAACATTTGTGCTGAAAACTGTTTACCAGAGCAGTTTGACAATGTAAACACTCTGGAATAAAGAGGAGCAACTCATATTTCCTTGCTCTTAGTCTGTCTTAAGAAACTTATTGCAATACACTATTTGACAAACTTATGTTAAAAATATTTGAGAGACTTACAAGGATGACAATATAAATCCTTTCTTCTTAAAATATCTATCAAAAGTCCTTTACTAATAATACAACAGAAATTTCAGTTTGCAATCTTTGTCATACGCCTCTTAACTGACCAGTTTGTATGGTGAATGAAACTTGTGATATGTGATTTCACATGGATTACATGCATATAAAAAGCAATTACAAGGTAATAATTCACATGGATGCACTTGGGCCAATTAAGATTAGTGGATGAAATTCAAGAGCCAACCCTTCAAAATTAAAAAATACATATGGTGTAAACGAATGTTGTGATGTTAACATTTAACTTAAAATTTAATGATATTTTGCGTAGTTAATATCAAATATACAAAAAAATTACTTATTAAAAAATTGTTGGAAATGTAATTACTAATCTGCAGTATGCTGTCAGATTTGCTCTACAACCAACGGTTTGCTCACAATGAAGCCGTAAGTAAAAATCTGCACACAATTCAAAGTTCCCGTCCGCCATTTTGATTTTTTTAGAGGGTTAAAAATTACAAATTTTAAGTTTTTACAGGAATTTTCCCGTTGGTTGCTTGGTAAAAGCTATGTGTGCCAAATTTCAAGATTCTAGCTTATCTAGAAGTGGGTTAGGATTTGTATACGTGTGTCAGTCAGTTAGTGAGTTATACATGTGGCTTTATAGATATTAGATAGAAAAAAAGTATATCATAAATGGAATGTAACTGAGAGTTATTATTATAATTATTTTTATTAAGGAAATAGCTTTAACAATAGCCAATCAAAAATTAATAATAAACAAACCACCTAAAACTTTAAATAACAAATTTTAACATATTTATTTACTTTTCCCTTACCGTATACTTTTAAAAATGCATAAAAACACATTCAAAATTAATTACAATAAGTACTTCTACATTTAAAAGTGCTAAAATCTATTAATAAAATCATAATTTTCATAAGATCATTAGCTTCAGCAGGTAGAATCTGCACATAGAAAATAATTTTTTGTGCAAACCTATCAAATAAAAATATATTTACCTGCACCACGATTTGACAAATGATTTGGAGCACGGTTTTGCATGTTTTCTTCAATAAAATACATATAACTGTTAGTTAGCTTGGTGGTTTAATAGCTAAGGAACAAGGTCTGAGTTATTTAATGAATTAATAGTCCTTGCTGAAATAGAATCAACACACAGACCTCAAACGCTTGTTAAGTAGGTAGTACATAATATGAATAGTACATAAACATAACCCAACTCCTTGGTGACTAAATATTTTGAAAATTGTAGTTGTTAAGCTCCGTGCTTAGTCTTCTTAAAACTGACGTGCCTTAGAGAAGGCTGCATGTCTGTTTAGTTCCTGGAATTCTGCTGGGTATAGATTTCTGTTTAAACTGTAGATCTCTCAGTTTTTATGGCTTTTGAACTAATGAAAATAGCCCCTTTCTAAGAATAAGTCAACCTTAGTAACAATGAGTGCATCTACAACTGTCAGAGGTTGTGCAGGTGAGGGATTGAATATAAGGAATTGCTGAATTGCTACTTGGCACTAATTGTGCCTCTTTAAATAAAGAATTTTTATTTCTTTTTGTATCAATCTACAACTCAATACAGTTGTGTTCATCATCTATACTAGCACATATCTTAACGATCTATGAATGAAAAAAGTTATAAAAAATACTTCATTACGTTGAGAAGACAGTTAATCCAAGAGTGCATTTGATGAGCTTCGACAATCAAAAGTTGTTTTCCATGGATGTTTTATCTTCTATATTGTAGTCGTCTTAGGAAAGTGCTACATCTTTAGCTCTAATATTTATACTTGAACAAAATAAGACCTAGATATTATAAGATAGCATAGTATTTATAAATGTTTATTTGTTTCAGTCATATAATTGAGGGCAAGGATGATGAATCAGAGTGCTGCTGTACAGCCAGATAACAGTTTCAACAGAGAGGACATGAATGTCAACAGGGAGTACAGTGAAGAGTACAGCTCCAACAGTATGTTGTTCGAAGGCTTCAACGACAATGATGATGAGGTCTTTGAAGAGTTCCAAGAGTCTTCAACCCAAGTCATGATCACTTCCAGAGAGCCTCGGATTAGAAGAGTCTCTGATGTTATCGATTCGATTGGTTGTAGTCCTTCATCGCCTGTTAGTAAGAACGGAAACTTTGACTTTAATGAGAAAGTTGTGACTGAAGTAGAAGAGAGGAGTATTAGCATTGTACGCCGTGAAGACAAGTACATCAACCTGATGAGCCCTCCGCCAGGTAAGTATGGATGGCCGTAGAGACGGGTTACAGTGATACATGTACCATAGATATAATGCTATTTGATGGGATCATATCAAATTATCATAAAAAGCGACATACAAGAGTTCAACAACTTTTTCTAATTAAATTTGTTATTCTTATTCAGGAGTTGATCAAATTTTGAGCAGTTGATTGAGGTAACCTTTAGATGTAATACAGTGTTAACTTTTATAGAAAAATGTGAATTTAATGTTAAACAACATCTTTCTTTGCAAGTCAACCCTTTTAGTGCTATGCTGTAGCCTCTCACTATTCCATATCCAAAAGTGCTAACAAAATTCAGTCCAAAATGCAATATAAAAAAAAAACAATTAAATATTAAATTAAAGAAATCTGTCCATGATTTCAAATTCAAAGTACTTTATTTAAATAATACAATATGGGGTCCCATCAAACTATGAATGTTCGTCGTTGGTTACTTAACTTAATTACAATATAACTAAACAATAAACAAAATAATATTATAAATACTGTTGCGATCATGGCAGCGGTGCTTTTTAATTAACAATACTATTATTTTTGTTATTTTAGTTTGCATTAAATGTACAAAAGATATGTACAAACATTTTAACCTTAAATTAAAAAAACATAAATGAATAAAACAAAAACTATATTATAAAACATAAGAAAATCTTTTAGTTTGATATGTATCAAACAAAATTCTTTAAAGACTGAAATTGATATTTAAACAAAATAAAACAAAGAAATAGTATATACCTTTTCAAAAACCTTAAGAGGGCTCTAAAAGAAAAGAAAATATAGAAGTCATGCGACACTGGTGAGAGAAGTTGAAACTATATCCAGTTTTTTTTAGGCGAATGAAGTTTACTCTGCCAAACAGAGTACAATATAGTTCTTTAATCATTTCCTGTATAGTAAGTTTATATAGTATTTTCAACCGGAAACCCCAATAACCCCTCCCTTCCACCTGCTGCCTCTTCAATTGGCTACGCCCGACCTTCTCTTGTCTGAATGTATGTTGAACAGAAAGGCCAATTCTTTTCGACAATTGTCAAATTTCCTGTCAGTAGCGGTATTGCTGCTGTATTTTATTTCTTAAAATGTTTTTATGTCATTTTGTTTTTGTAAAAAATAGTAATCTTTGTTTAGAAAAGTAGGCTTTTTACAGCGAAATCAAATTATTCACTAATAAAATTAGGGGTCTACTAAAATATTGAATTGGAACTTGAAACGTTTTCCAAAATCATAATTCTAGTTAAAATCTTGTTATTCTCAAAACAGTTAAAATTTAACATAGTTAGGCACATGCTTACCATACATATATTCTTCAATTGATGAGTTTGATTTATAAACATAAAGATGCACTTTACTAAAAACTGAGTGAGTTATGTTACAAAGCATGGTTTTTGTAAATATTTCTTAAAGCTCTTGGATTGTGCTCTAAATATTGGTTTTTATGTGGTTAAATATTTAATAAAAAGTATCAATTTGCAAAAAAATTTCTATTTCGTATCTTGTTATGTTCGGTTGAAGATTAAAACAAAATGATAAAATTAAAGCCACAACCATTCTCAACATACGCTTAAAGCATTAAAGGATACGCTTTACTGAAAACTAAATAAAACACTGCTGCGAGAATATATAAATTTCGAACATATAACTTTAGACGTTCAAAGCAGATTGGGCTCACCTGCCTGACAGTAGTTTGGCCTCATAAATATGTATGTTCGGGGTAGTTTAGGCTCACGTAGTCTACCAGTTTGACCTCAGCAATTCACACAGTACTTTGGCCTCAGTTTTTTATGAGTATAGTAGTTTGTCCTCACCAGTCTAAACAGTTTGGACTCATCCATTTTGGCACAACAATACATAAGCGCTAAATACTTATTTACCAATGAATGTATTTATCGTTCATAGGATATGATTTTATTGCGTAAAATAAAGCTGATGTTAAAACATATTTAGAAACAAATTAATGTTATTCCTAATACATATAACAAATGATTGAAAAATAAATTGATAATAATTAATTACATTTAAATAACCAATTACAAGAGTATTATAATATATAGATACATGAGTTAGCTGAGTAAGTTGCAATTTTATAGTCACTATTATTTGTAAGTAATACATTCAACACATAACCAACATGGGTTGTACCAGTTATTACCTTGGATACCACCCGTAATTAATTTGGGTAGTATCTGTGATTATTTTGCATAGAACCCATGGTCAACTTGGGTAGTCAACCGTAATTATTACACCTCGATTATAAAATGTTTTTAACATGGCTAGCCACTCGTGACTACCTTGGTAGGACGCGTGGTCAATATGTGGGATTGTCTTTGGTAGCACCCATGGTCAACTTAGATAGTAATTGTGATTTTTTTGAGTAGGATAGGATTTGTGGTGGACAGGACTTGGAAAGTCATCTTAGATTACCTTGAGTAGATCCTGTGGTCAACTTAGGACCTGTAATTATCTTGGGTTACATTGTCAATATGGCTAGTACCTGTGATTACTTTAGGTAGGGCCGGTGGTGAACTTTGGTAGTGCCTGTGATTACCTTGGGTAAGGCTTGTGGTCAATGTGAGCAGCTATACCTGATTACCTTGGGTAGCCCCAGTGGTCAATGTGAGTACTACATGTGATTATCTTTGGTAGGATCCGTGGCCAACTTAAGTAGCCACCTATGTTATCTTGTGTAATACGCGTGGTCAACTTAGATAGTACTTGTGATTATTTTGGGTAGCACTCGTTGTCAATTTAGGTAGCCAACCGTAATACCAGTAATCATTTTGAGTAGTACCTGTGATTGACTTGGGTAGCTCCCATGATCAACATGGGAAGTACCTGTGATTACCTTGAGTAGTACTCTTGTTTCTCTATGGTAATATCTCTGATTACCTTGGGTAGCACCGCCATTAATTTTGTGTGTTATATGTGATTTGGGTAGCTGCCATTGTCAACTTGGATAGAATCTGTGATTACCTTGAGTATAACCTGTGGTCAACTTGGTTAATATCTGTGATTAACCCTGTACAGCACCCTTGGTTAACTTGGGTAGTAACTGTAATTACCTTGTGTATTACCAGTGATCATTTTGGGTAATATCTGTCATTACCTTGGGTAACTTCCATGGTCAACTTTGATAGTACCTGTGATTAACTTTGGTAGTACCCATGATCAACTTGGGTAGTCACACCTCATTACCTTGCGTAGTACTCGTGGTCAACTTAGATAGTACCTGTGATTACTTTGGGTAGGATCCTTTGTGACTTGGGAAGCCACTCATGATTACCTTGAGTAGAGACTGTGATCAATTTAGGTAGAACCTGTAATTATTTTAGGTAGAACACTCAGTCAATTTGGGTAGCCACCCATAATTACGGTGGTGAACTTGGGTAGTGCCTGTGATTACCCTGGGTAAGACCCGTGGTCAACGTGAGTAGCCATCCCTGATTACCTTGGGTAGCATCCATGATAAACTTGAGTAGCCACTCGTGATAACCTCGTGTAGCATCTGTGGTCAACATGGGTAGTACCTATGATTACTTTAAGTACCACAGGTGGTCAACTTGGGTAGTACCTGTGAATACTTTGGGTAGGACCCATGGTCAACTTGGGTTAGCCATGTTGATCACTAGTGCTAGCCAAGTCCATCACGATGACTATCTAAGTTGATCAGTGTGGCTGCCACAAGTTGATCACGAGCTACCCAATGAGATCAGTGGATACTCGAAAGTAATTGAAAATGCATTAAATTAATACAAAACCAAACTCAGCAGAACATCTTATTAGAGCAATTTAATAATAGTTTAACAATTTTATTTCAATACATAAGTGAACGTCACACAATGCAAATTTCATACAGTATAATACTTATACTATTTATAAAAAATAAGTGCAATGTTCAGTTTATATTAATATCGTATTAAATTCATCTACCAACACTTACTATGCTAATTAAGAAAACTGTTTTAAATTTGTATTTTATTATTTTTCTTCACATTTTACAATGTGTAAATATCATTTATGTTAAGTTTTACCATCATAAGTCTTCTCATTGGCTGTTCAACAGAATACACCTCCCGGTGTGTTACGAGTGGTACAAGGTTCCCAAACACTAACTCGCCCCATGACTTCAAAGTTCTCAAAAGGAGTGTCGCTCCGACCCGCCCCGTCCCCCGGCTGTTAATTTTTCTGTCCTTGTTACCATTTAGGAGAAATATTTGCTTTGAAGTTACCTTCTTATAAATTTACAAATAAATGACCTAGCATTTTTTCTACCACGACATTAAAGAACTATAATAAATTAAATAGTTATTAAAATTCATTTAGTATTAAAATATATGATTAATATATCAATTAGTATTTATATTTTAAAAATAAAATAAAGGTCAATAGAGATAGTGACTTATTATAGAACTACTTATTGATTTGATCAAGCCGGAATTATTGAATTAATATTTTTACTGTACGCATTCGTTAATGTAGTTTATATGATTTATTTCATAGTCATGTTATATATAGATGATTATTACAGTATTTGTCATGACATAATAAATATTGTGCACTGTCATTATGAATAAAAATTTTATGCTTTACTTTGTGGTTAGATTATATCAGAAACCACATGGGAACGCACATTTTAATTTAAACGAAATAAGCCATACAAAAGTAAGTAGACTAACTCTAAGTGAGTAAATCAGTGTGTAAAATAATACTGATATCAGTCGTCGTAAGCCTACATTGCATCCATCGATGTTAAGTTAAATGAAGAAAGGTTTTTATTAATGAAGTAGTAAAATCCATCCGCGACTAAGAAGTTCGGGTTTTCGCCACTTGGATCTCATGAATCACCGCATTTTTTAGCAATAAACTACCATGCAGCCATTTGCGCGGTCCTATATTGCGGCTAAAGCTTTAAAGATATTGATCTAAAACCAAAACTAAATTGAAACAAGATAAATTTCTTGTTGACTAAAATCGCTTTTTAAAATTTCCATAACAGCTCTAGTTTTATTTTGGCACTGGTTTGAATATTGGGCAACTTCAATAACCTATAAAATCAAAATGAAGGAGAATTCGACTATTTTAAAAAGCGATTCGAGTCAAAAATGTCTATCTTTAAATATATACTTCATTTATAATTTTACGATAGTAAATAAAGGCAGTATCTTGGACCGCACAAAGCAGTTTTTACTCTTCTCAGTGCGAGGGTTTAGAGTCCTCTTAAGGTGTTCGTCTGACTGGCTCAGTTCGGCGCTGGATGGAGTGTAGTTGCGGGGGGCATAGGAGAGCAACACTGCATGTTATTGTAAAGTTTATCAATAAAGATTTTGTGTATTATTAATCTAATTTTTTACCAAAGTTAATTGTTCAAATTTCAACTCGAAATTAATACAGACATCCTTTATAAAATAACTTTTGTTTATTATTAGTTTTAATTTACTCTAGGTTGGTTAGTACCAATATATCGCACGAATTAGGAACCAAGAAAGGCCAAATTAGCCATATATCCATAAAAATTTCTTTTAATTTTTTCCCTCAACACATTTATTACTTGAAACAAGACAATTTTATTTAAAAAATAATTCTTGATTGAACACCCTTAACTATTTAATTCAATAAAAAAATGAGAAAAATACATTGTTTCGAGAAAAAAGCTAGGCATGCCTCCGCATGTCGTATTTATGCAGCCAAGTTCCCCCAATTCATCTTTAGTATAAGAAATTAAATGTTATTTCATCTATATTACTAAAACACTAATTATAATAACATAGTAATAATAAGAAAAAGTATATTATATAGTAAAATGACATAAGAAAATTCAACAAGACAAGACTATCCTTCTATAGCCTTGCAAATATAATAAAAAGAACTTCTTTTTTGAACTAAAAAAAGTCTATTCCATTGTTTGAAATCAATAGTAATATTAACAAAACCGCATAATATGGTAAAATAACAAAACACTAAACAAACGATAGCCTCCAAACGTGAACAAACGACCTTAATAATACATTCAAACAGCTGACAAATAAACAGTTCATGGTCAAACTAAGGCCAAGAATTGGTTCTTTGGAGTCTTGGAACACAACAACGCTTATAGCAGCCAGTAAAATTAAAACCTTACAAAGTAATTGATTAAATACGTAGCATCGCTCACAGCAATGGTCACACATTTCCACTAGTTGCTGATAGCAATGCTGTGGTACTCAAAAGGTTTAAAGGCATTACTTTTGTTATTAAAATCTAAAAACCTATTTTAACTATGGTGTAATTCCAAGAGACGTTGTTAATCGCAATGATCATATGTTTACTGGCCTAGGTTGTTTGTTCCTCACAGCTGTTTCTTGTCATTAGTATTTTAGGTTTAAAATTCTCTACTTGATTGTGTCGACTACTGACTTAAACATTGGTGTGATCCTAGACCCTGAAGTACAAGGCATGTACATGATCTCAGGCTTGAATATAAATTGTGTGAGTTCTACATAATTTTTCTCCTTTTTTCTATTTTATGATATCAGGCCTATATTTTCCAAATGTGCTGTAGACAAAAGGTGCTGTAACAGGAATGAGAAAGACATTAGATAAATGAAAAGCTAGATTATATAATATTCTATGTTAATATATTCTAGATTCTAAAATAATATATGTAATTTTTAAATCCATAAAATAAGAATCATTTTTCAAAATAGTACATTAAGCTAAAAGTTTTCAGTAATGTCTCTGAATGCAAACACTTCTTTTCTAGCTCTTACATAATAATTTAATGGGAAATTATAGCTTTTTTCACATTTTAAAATATTTTTTCATAAAAAATTGTACACGCAGATTATTGAAAAATTCTTTATAGTTTCGCATATTCAAACATGAAAAAGGTGTAAAATTCTCAATTTTTGTACAAAACCCAACTTATATCCCACTAGAATAGGTCTTCACTTTTCAAAGACACTTGTTCTTACGATATAATTGTTTTTACAAACCGAATCGTTGAAATGGAAACTCATGTTTTCGGCATTTTCACGGAGGGAAACAGCCACCTTAAAATGCTTTAATTTTATTTCCTATTTTCTAAAATCATATATATATACTACAAAAACTAACAATAGTTAATGGATGGGAGCAGGTAGAGCTCTGGGCAGTACAACTGACAGCATAATATCGCCACCCATTACGCCCAGCTCAGATCTCGGTTACTGCAGTGCTGGTGTGGCCACACCTCCTTCCACCCTGGTGTTTCGCCCCAAGTGGTTCCGCTTTAGTGCCTCTAGCTGTGAACCTTCCTCACCCCCTAAACTGGACACGCTAGATGCCCAGTTCATGTGTGCTCCAAAGGAAGAACAGCAACCGATCACCACCAGGTCAGTATCAACACTAAAATGTACATTGTTGAACTTCTTTTCACAAGAATGCTTTTGTCGCAACAACTTCTTTTCTGGTTTTCAGCAGTGGTGAGCACACCTATTTTGATTTTCCAGGACTTAATCTTGATTTTTATGTCATGTATTTTGTTCAGGCAATAATAAGGAATAGGATTGTTCTTATGGTTTTATAAGGTATTAAATATTTGGTAATGCTGTAGGAAATTATTATGTATTTAGAAGAGATATTTGCCATGTATTGTTCGTTATATATGGAAGTAAACTTTAGTATAAAAAATTAAATCTGAGTCACTAACAATGATACTATGTTCTTCATTTTTACATTGGCTTGCCAAAAGATTACAGAAGAACCCTGGAGCAGTTCTCTATTTTCTGTAAAAAAATTAGGTCCAGTAAGTATCCAAACAGGTTAAAAAGTAGCTTACCAACTATTTTATTAACAAGTAGCTTGTCAATTATTTAATTTTGACATTTGTATGCTGCATTATGTATTAGTTCTAACAATGCTTTGTATCTAATTATGTGAATATTAGATAGCCAGTTTCAGAATATGAACCTAAAACAATGAAACCTGTATTAACCCTTAGAGCGCCATTTATACAATGCCTATTTTCCATTTAGCACTAATTTATTGTAAAAAAATCAAAATAAAGATTTTTAGTTGCTCATTTATTTTTTATTATTCTGTAAAGGAAAATAAAAGATATGATAACATTTTGAAACTTTTATTAGCTTACTTTGCCTTTTTTTCTTATATATGAATATGTAAATAAGCAATTTTCTTATATATGAATATGTAAATAAACAAACTTTTACTTGAAAGTAAGCCTCAGGATAGATCACTTTTACAGTATGAATCAATACAAAATATTATTACTATCAATAAAATGTGTGTAATTGAGTACATTTACTTGTACATAAACTGATAAAGACAGGGCCTGCACATAACACATATAATAAAAAATAAGTAAATACATATAGCACTTGATTACGATGTATTTAGTACCTTCCAAAAATCGAAATGGCCGGATTATTTATATTGACACTTAAAACTAATAAATTACTAACATATATTAAGCTAAAGTAATTATAAAACAACTAAATACACAGTTTCAAAGCTGTAAGGCAGCGGACAATGACAACCGCTCGGTTTGACAGTGGTTGCACGTATATGCGATTGTGGCATTGGGCGGCACAGCGGAAATGTACACTGCCAGACAAAAACCCGTCTCGTAGTGATTGACAGGCCAACAAAAGGTCGCTAGTCGCACAATGTGTCTCATGAGTCACCGCCCATAACCTACTACGAAAATAATATTCTTGTAATTATTACGTGAATATGTGCTTACAGTGTTTAGAGCAAGGTCAACATATGCACGTATATGCGCTTATGGCGTGGTAAGGGTTAACTTCCTTTTATAATGCCATCTGATCACTGTGAGTAGACTTACAGCGCCCCAAATAAATGTGTTTCAGTCCCACCAATGAGAGTGGAGGCGCCATCTCCTTGGTCTACCCCAAGGCGTGTATGCCTGTGCCCAAACAAAGCCTGGAGTACAACATGAACCACCCCAAGACTGGACATGCAGTGATCTTCAACCACGAGGAGTTCACGACAGAGGACACTCCTCCTCGCGTCGGCAGTAAGTTGGATGCCAACCGGCTTGCTGAAACTCTCACAGCCCTCGGATTCTCTGTCAAGATATACCATGACCTTGACTCTGACAAAATTAAGATGAGAATCAACGAATGTGAGTAACGATTATAATTGTTTAACTAATCAATGTTTACACTATTTTTAAGCTGTCAGAAAATTTGTTAGTATCCTTCATGTTCAATGATTGAATATATTGTCATAATCTAATAAATTAAATAAATGAAAGCATAATTTGATAAAATATTAGTAATGGGATTTGAATAGTTTTTGTGGTTACACAGTACGTTGTTAGTTGTAACTTTTGAAAGATGAGAATATGTGGATTTGAACAGTGTTTTTCAACTGAAGCAGATCCTTGCGTTTAATATACAGCAGTTATTTAATAACAATTGCTCCAGTCACAAATGAGTTTCAACTCTGCTAACAAAACTAAAAATAAGCAGGACTCTTGGTTAACTCAACTCTTTCATAATGGATTGTTCTAAACTTTCTTCATTAACTACTGTTCAAGTAGTTCAGTACAAGTAAAATTCTCAGCTTTTTTATGAGATACTAAAATATAATTTTACAACTCATAAATTTTTAAGGCTCTTTTTTAAATAGGAATTTAGACTGAAATGCTATAATACCCACATTTGTAAAAAACCTCTTTCTCTTTCTCCTTAATTATTTTATCCCAAAGTACTTTGAACAATTTTACTTTCCCCCATATGCGTTAGCTTAGAGAAAGTATTTTGATCGTCCAAAAACAATTTTTTTACAAGTTGGTCTAAAAATCCATTTTAGATCCCCCTGAACCAAAAAAGTGGTTTTTTTCAAAAAAAAATGTTTGTGTCTGTGTGTATGTGCAGTTCACTGGAGACCAAACGGATGGATACATTTTTATGAAATTTTGTATGTAGGTGTATTTAGCCAATATCTCCAGACCATTTGAAATTTTGGATTTTTTAATTTTTATGAGCAAAAAAAACATATAAAAATAGAATTTTCTCAAAAACTGCTCTTAACGATTTTGGTTTGATCAGAAAAGATGTGAATTATTATTTAAAATATTTGAGTAAAAACCACATGTCTAACTGGACTAGTTTTTGACTTAATGGCAAAAAAAATTTGCGAATCAAACTGGTAATTTTCAAATTTTTAATTTTTTAGTGTAATATGAGGGACAGTTTGTGTCAATTCTTTGAAACCATTTATTTTAAACTATATTCAGTAATTGTGATAAAATTCTCTTAAAGTTTCTTATAGTAGTTTTTTTAGATATAAATCTTTTAAGGCACATTTAAATTGATACTAAAAAGAATGGTTATATACTGAGATTCTTCTTTTGTTAAATTTATCATTTTGCTTTGAAATTATTTTTTCTTGAACATATGCTAATTACACACCCTTAAATATAATCCACATTTAAGTACTCCATAAATTACAGCCCAGTAGATAAAAGTCAAACTACAGAATTTTACGTTGTCTTGACTTGTGTCAGTCTTGGAAAAAGGACTGAAATCATGTAGTACAACCTCACAAATATTACTAAAACAAATTATGTAATACATAATATTTATTTAGTTTAAAACTGGCTTGAGATTGTTTGATTAATTAACACAGCTTATTGAATTGTGTATTGTAGTGGCAAACCTGGACCATGCAGAGTGTGACTGTGTGTTGGTAGCAGTTCTCAGCCACGGTATGGGCACCAGCTATATCCTCTCCCATGACTACCCTTACCCCGTTGAGATGCTGTGGTCTCCCTTTACACCTGACCGCTGCCCTACACTAGCTGGTAAACCTAAAATATTCGTCATACAGGTCAGTTCAGTCGTTATTTATTTTACTAAGAATTTTAAGTACGGAAAATCATTTATTTTTCGTTTCAGTTTCTTTTCAAAAATAAATATCTTATGTTTGTGTTTGTTTATTGGTTATTTATTTATTATTTTTTCGAAGTTTTGATATCAGTCTGGCAAGATTTCTTAAGTACAGTTCGCACTATGTGCACTTAAGTTTGTGATCTTTCATGTGTCCAATAACAAATATCTCAAATTCATAAAATCAGTTGAATATCACGTTCAAATATTGTAGACAAAGAAGGGAAAATGCCAAAATCTTTCAGACTTGAAAGGAATCACCATGGTATACCACTATACGTATATGGGTGGGTAGGAGAATTGAACACAGTAAGGTACAAAATATTTGTGATCACAAATCACTTTAATAGAATAAAACAATGGTTCAAAGCAAGCCCTTTTCCATGATTTTTGTGATCATACAAATCTGGGGAAAGTTATGCACATTAACCATGAAAATATATTTTGTTAAAAAATGTTTTATAAACGTATAACAGATTAAAATTATTTTTTCATACTAAAACTGAGTAGAAAGATTTTTTGTTTATACTGTCGAATTTTTGGAAAGTCAATAAATGAGTATCGCTACACTAAAATCAAAAGAATGATTAATGTAATTATTAGACTTGTAAAACCAGTCAAGTGGTATATCAAATTAAACGCATTCATCTTCTTAATCTGAATATGAATCCAGAATATGTAGATGTCAAAATATACAGGCTCTACTGCCTTGAAAATCTCTAAGCCTACTACTAAGCAGTTGAAAGATACTCAAGCAATGCCACAAAGTTCCTTCTTGTTGGTTGAGTTTTCCCACAATGCTGAAAACCGAAATACACTAGTGAGGTTACAGGCAGAGTACCCCTGCAAGGCCGTATATCGAGCTTTCCTGCAACTATGAAGCTCACCAAGGGGTTTGGGAGGGTAGCCTCCAACAAGCGAAGCTAGTATTACAATAAGTTATCTTTGTAGTTGCATGACAATTTAATGATATTACATCAATCTGCAATGTAGGCTTTAGTTTGTAGCTTTAATTTGGCTGTTCAAAGTTTTATCTCTCACTTCATGTATACACTGTGGTTAAGTGGAAGAGAGGACTAAGTAGTCCTACCTTCGCCACACTAATGAAGACATTTTTCATTTAATTTGGCTGTACAAAGTGTTATCTCTCACTTCATGTATACACTGTTAAGTGGAAGAGAGGACTAAGTAGTCCTACCTTCGCCACACTAATGAAGACATTTTGGCTGTTCAAAGTTTTATCTCTCACTTCATGTATACACTGTGGTTAAGTGGAAGAAAGGACTAAGTAGTCCTACCTTCGCCACACTAATGAAGACATTTTGGCTGTTCAAAGTTTTATCTCTCACTTCATGTATACACTGTGGTTAAGTGGAAGAGAGGACTAAGTAGTCCTACCTTCGCCACACTAATGAAGACATTTTTCATTTAATTTGGCTGTACAAAGTGTTATCTCTCACTTCATGTATACACTGTGGTTAAGTGGAAGAGAGGACTAAGTAGTCCTACCTTCGCCACACTAATGAAGACATTTTTCATTTAATTTGGCTGTACAGTGTTATCTCTCACTTCATGTATACACTGTGGTTAAGTGGAAGAGAGGACTAAGTAGTCCTACCTTCGCCACACTAATGAAGACATTTTTCATTTAATTTCATTTACATGCTTTGTTAGGCTTGTCGAGGGGACAAACTTGACGGTGGAGTTCAGCTTGTGAAGAGAACTCAGGTGGACAGTGGTTCATCATACAAGATACCAGCAATGGCTGATTTCCTTCTAGCCTACAGTACTACAGAAGGTTAGCAAACAGGGTGTAACGGGGTATAAGTATTTAGTAAAAATAGTATCACTGAGTTAGTATACAAGTAGTGTAGTTGAACACCTATGCCATTCCTTTTTGAATCCCTCTCGTTTGAGATGTTCAAAATAATCACCTCATCGAACATGGCTTACCAAAATCGATCACAAGAATATTTGTACATTTTATGTATTGTATAAATTTGTGTTCTGTGGTGTTCACTTGTTTTGTAGTATTTAGTAGTATGCACATGAAAGTTGCATTAAGATGGGATTTTGTGCTCTTTATACTTGTCGAGTCTACAATGCTTGACAAGATTAAAACATTGCTGCCACAATCAAATGTATCCTAGTATTTGTCAAAGAAGATGAGCAATGTGTTCTGAATCCCTGAAGGATCAAAATGTTGCACTTACGGGCTGAAATTGGAGCCAAGCTAATAACTTCCTGTATCAAATTAATTTACAATTTTCAAGATAGTTAATGAAAAAGAAAAAAAATTTTAAATAAATTCCTATTTATACCACTGTTTGTCTGTTGGCCAACTCAACTGAGCGTGTATTCAATACCACTGTACATATGATCCAATGTAACGTGTATGGATCATCACAACTGTGCGTGTATTCCAATGCCAATGTACATGTATTCTAAATATTAGGGGACTATATGAGGAGCGAATGAGTGTGATGAATGTAGTAAATGTTACTAACTAAGATCGACTGTTGCTCAGAGTCATTTATTAACTAGCACAGTACCCATTCTTCGTATGGCGTTTACGTTGATTTATATTGTGCTTATTGCATTCAGTAATACTAAATATGGATGAAAGAGTTACTAGGCTGTTAAAACGATTTATAAATATGATCATGTTTATAAAAAAGAAATTTTTATAAAATAGACTTATAAACAATATTTAAAGCTTTGTTTTTTTATATTAGAGGTTTATATTACCTTAAATTCCGTCAAGTGGCCCAAGATGTCGTCAGATGGTGACCGGTTTCGACTACTTCATGTAATCATTTTCAAGCCGAAATACGTAAAATATTGACTCTTGTGAGGTCATTATAAGTCTTGAAAAATACATTTTCTTTAATCAATCTGCATAAAAATATAACCTGGCAAGAGTTATTAGTTTTAATAATGTTTACTTTCTCCCATGTGTTTAACACGTCGGTGGCTACGCGCAGATAAATCCGCGCCGGCACACCCTCCGCGCATCCTGGCGGCGGGTTTTGCCGCCATTTGTAGTTGCATGATTGATTCATCAGTGTGAAATCGGATCTCGTAGAGCTAGGACGTTACGTTGTCAGGCCCTTGTATACGAACCTATTGATATTTGTGTGCATCAGTCGCAAGTTTGGAAGTGTTTTCGCTTCCAAGTGTTTTCTGTTTATTGGTGTTTTTTTAGGATTAGAATGAATTTTGTCATTTCAGGCTTAGCCCTCAACGTGTTAAAACAGACGTTTTGTCAATGTATAAAAAGATTTGAAATAATATCACTTAGTATTCATATGATTAGATTAGAAAGAAAAATAAAACTTTAAAATTAACATGGGACACATACTCAATATTTAAATGACACACATGGACGCACGAAACACACAAAAAATATAAAGCGGACATTTATTACGTCTAAAATATGATAGATGCACGGTCGGTACACGGTGCGGGTGATGCAAGTTGCGAGTTTAAACTGACACCGTGACCTTGCACAATCTTGCTCTCTCTCTCTCTCTCTCTCTCTCTCTCTCTCTCTCTCTCTCTCTCTCTCTCTCTCTCTCTCTCTCTCTCTCTCTCTCTCTCTCTCAAAAGTTCTTATCAGGTTCCTTGCGTTTTGTTATAATTCCTCAATGTATGAGGCTGTTTCATAGAGAAGGTTCGATTCAAAGGATGATTTTTCATTTAGAATAAACTGGGGTTGTTGTTTTTCGCCCTTGTAAATGTGGTAATCCTCGATCGTGTCCAAATATCTACCTCTGTCTCTATGTATTTGTAATATTTCTAAATTTTTGTCAATGCTAGAATAATTATGATTTGCATTGATTAGGTGCTCAGCATAGGAAGAGGTTTGTTTCAGTGTGGTTTTTTTAGGCAGATGTTCTTTGAAACAAGCTTTGAATGAACGCGTTGTTTGGCCTATATAAAAACTCGAGCAGCTGTCACAATTAAGTTTGTATATTCCTGTTGCCATAGTTTTATCTGAGGAGATGGGTTTCTGTGCTTTTAAAAAAAAAGAGTTTTTTTTCCTAAATGAAATTTTCATTTAATTTTTTGCCATTTCACTCTTTAATGTGTTACTTAGATTATTTCCAAAATCTGTGGATATATACGTTGTGTTTTTGTTTTTTATCCAAAGAGGTGGTTTTATATTTTATGTCAATGTAATTTTTGTTTTGTGCAGTTTTAAATTTCTTAACATTTTTTTTGTCATTTGTTTATTATAAAAAATATAATATTAAAACTATTTTTTAATAAATATTATTACAAAAATAACTACAAGTTATATTTGTTTAGAAATAGTTAGAATTATTTTTACAGAGAAAGTCAATTTATCATTGTCAAATTAGGGGATTTCCTAAAATATTTAATGAATTCGAACGTGCCACTACGAATCTTCCACTTAAATTTAATAATATCTTATTAATAATCAGTGTGTATGCCAAAACTTTAAAATTTAAACTAGTTAGCCATAGCCTTACCAAATTAAATTCTACAAATGAACGATTAAGTTTTATAAAAAAAGTGTAAGTATTACTACAAAACTTGTATAAATTAACCGCGTTTGCAGCAAAGATGCTTAAGTAAATATTCTTGAAAACACTTGGTATTGAGATCAAATATTATTTTTAATGTTGTTAAAAATATTTTGAAAAACATTTAAATTTGAAATATATTTCTTAGTCAACATGATGTTTCATTGTTCAGTACAAAAATTAAAAAAAAACCCTAACAAAACATACGCTAAAGCATTTAAGAATACCTTTACAAAAACAAGAAATATCAATGTAATAAATTATCAATGATAAAAAAACAACTATTTAATTTATGACGAATTAATTGTTAATAAAGGTTTACTTTATTTTTTTGAATAAATATAAACAGAATTTTACAATCAAACTATCATCAGTATTAATAGAGTGAAAACGCTAGAATCACAGCTAACATTTTCCAAAACCATAAAAATAATCGAACAATATGCAAGTTTTTAATATCTCTGACTTTTGAAGTATGCCGCTGAAAGAAGCTCAACGAAATAACGGATAGTATGTAGGCATAAGGGAACTATTTTTTCAAAACAGACATTTTGTAAACAAGACGATTTTCTGACCGAATATATAGAGAAGACGTAACCTACAACAATATCAAAATATAATTAAATAAAAATATATTGTACACAACTTCTGTCTAATATTGATAATTACTATTAAGAAAAACGCAATATTGTTACTCTAGACAATAAGCCAACAACCAATTAGCCTTTTCAAACTTCATTCTTCCTGCATAAAATTCCAAAAATGCAATAAAGTGATACAATTGTAATAGACCTCAAAAGTCAGATTTACACAAAATAAAAGATATGACTTTTTGATAAAAGAATGTAAAAATATTATCCATCTAAGTTTAAAACAGCAAAATGTTCCAGACCAGTGAACAATTTGACTAAAGAAATTTAGTAACTGTTCAATAAGAAGGATTGTGACTCTAACTACTGACATACTACTCAGATCTATGGCCCTTAAACAAGCATTTTCGGAAATCTTTTGAACTTATTAATTAACCATTTGTCCTCAGCAATAACCAATACAAGGTTCATTTTTTTATATTCGAGTAATAGTACTTGTTTACATGGCAACAAAGAGTGCCAATTTAAAAATAGGAGGGATACTAATTTTAACTGCATATCAAAAGATACTGAAATTCACGTGGACTTATGACATAAATTTTGACTCCTAACAAGACGATAGACAAATTCGAATTAAAATTTATAAATAGCCCACTTACTATACACCCACACAATTACACAGCACTTGAAAAATCCTATAGCAAGAAATTAGCGACCACAGCTTTCAATATATAATTCTTCCAATAATAGCTGTAAAAAGTGTTTACACCATAACAATTATTGCTTTACTGGATAATATAATTCATAATAAAACTTGTCCAAACATAAAAATAAAATCCATTTTGTAAAGACAAGAAACAATAAACCAAATTTGACTAAATGTAACGTAACAACAATTAAATTGATGAAAGGTAAGAAAATAAATGAACTTTCAATTTAAAACGAATAATTAAACTTTCTTGTCGTTTTTTAAACACATAATAATAAATAAACAGAATTTAACATATTTTTTTTTCTAATTCTACTCAGTAGTGAATACTTGTGATAAAAATTAAGTCTTATAGACAATTCAAAACATTGTAAAAACACATGGCATGAAGTAAACATATTAAACAACAACTTTCCTAGGTATATTTATTAATGACAGATGATTAAAAAAAATTGCATTTTATCTACAAGACTTAGTTACTGAATACAACATGAGAACATATTTATGAAGTATTGCTTGATAATGATTACAACAAAGTATGAAAAAAGGTCCCTCTCAGAAATTTTCTTAACACCAATAATAATATACAACTCTAATATAATTAGACAGTGCCGATCAATTACTTTATGTGAATTTGTTTTTACTTTGTTAAATGTAAATTAATTCCTAATTCCGGTAGTTACAATTCAATAAATAATAATAAATTGCTTACAAATTATAAATTACTATAAAACTTGTGGTAAGATTCATATTTTTAATAGAATAAACATAACTAAACTGACTTAGCATGGTTGAAACACATGTCAATTGAATGCAATCGGATAAGTAGATACTGACGTAATACTTTGTAGAAATTCTGGCAAACTATTAAAAACTTTGTTTTTTAATGTCACTCACAAATTACCAATTAAAAACATTTTATTATACTTTGACAAATTTTATAGCCAAGTCCATTACGATGACTACCACAAGTTGATCAGTGTGGCTGCCACAAGTTGATCACGAGCTCCCAAATTAGGTCAGTGGATACTCAAGTAATTGAACATGCATTAAATTAATACAAAACCAAACCGATCAGAACATCTTATTTCAGCAATATAATAATAGTTGAACAATTTTACTTCAATACACAAGTAACGTAAAAAAAATGCAAATTTCATACAGTATAATAGGGTCTACTTATACTGTATTGATAAAAAATAAGTGCAATATGTAGGCTACGAATGTTAAGGTGATCGATTTCGGTAAACTTAAGCTTACCTTAATCGATCACCGTTATATTTGTTCAGTTTATATAAATATTGTATTAAATTCATCTACCAACACATACTATGCTAATTAAGAAAACTTTTTTAAATTAGTATTTTATTAATGCTCTTCGCATTGCACAATGTTTAAATATCACTTATGTCAAGTTTTACCGTCCTAAGTCTTCTTATTGGCTGTTCAACGGAATACACCGGGAGTGGTACGAGGTTCCCAAACACTACCTCGCCCCATGACTTCAAGTTCACAAAAGGATTGCCGCTCCGCCCCGCCCCGTCCCCCGGCTGTCATATTTTTCTGTCCTTGTTACCGTTTAGGTAAAATATTTGCTTCAAAGTTACCTTCTTATAAAATTACAAATAAATGACCTAGCATTTTTTCTACCACAACATTAATGAACTATAATAAATTAATAGTTACGACTTAACATTACTGTATTTATATTTTTAAAATAAAACAAAGGCCAATAGTGACAGTGACTTATTATAGAATTACTTATTGCTTTGGTCAAGCCAGAATTATTGAATTAATATTTTAACTGTACGCATTCGTTAATGTAGTTTAAATGATTTATTTCATAAAAATGTTGTATATAGATGATTATTACAGTATTTTTCATGATATAATAAATATTGTGCACTGTCATTACGAATAAAAATGTTATGCTTTACTTTGTAGTTAGATTATATCAGGAACCACATGGGAACGCACATTTTAATTTAAACGAAATAAGCCATTCAAAAGTAATTAGACTAACTCTAAGTAATCAGTCTGTAAAATAATACTGATATCAGTCGTCGTAGGCCTACATTGCATCCATCGATGTTAAATTAAATGAAGGAAGGTTTTTATGAATGAAGTAGTAAAATCCATCCGCGACTAAGAAGTTCGAGGTTTCGCCACTTGGATCTCACGAATCACCGCATATTTTGGCAATAAATTAACATGCAGGCATTTGCGCGGTCCAACATTGCGGCTACAGATTTAAAGATATCGATCTAAAACCAAAACTAAATTGAAACCAGATACATTTCTGACTAAAATCGCTTTTTAAAATTTCGATAACAGCTCTAGTTTTATTTTGGCACTGGTTTGAATATTGGGTAACTTCAATAACCTATAAAATCGAAATGAAGGAGAATTCGAAAATTCTAAAAAGCGATTTGAGTCAAAAATGTCTTTATCTTTAAATAGATATTTCATTTATAATTTTACGACAGTAAATAAGGGCAGTATCTTGGACCGCGCAAAGCAGTTTTTACGCTTCTCAGCGCGGGGGTTTAGAGCCCTCTTAAGGATAAGTTTATCTATAATTTCACTCTTGTATCCATTAGAGACAGATATATATTTAATGGTGTTTAATTCATTATTGTAATCATCTTCATTCATTGGGACAGAGATTAACCTATTGACAAAGCTGTGGTAAGCGACTAATTTCTGGCTATGAGGATGGTGCGAAGTGCTGTGTATTGTCTGGAGTGTTGTAGTGGGTTGTCTATAAATTTTTAATTCGAACTTGTCTATGGTCCTTGTTATGGTCAGGTCTAAAAAGTTAAGTGTTCTATTGTTCTCTTATTCTAGTGTTAATTTCAGATTTTTGTGTGTGCAGTTTAAATATACTTCAAACATTTTTAATTGCCTCTTGTTCCATTAAAAAAAATATTATTAAAAACTATTATTAAAACTAATAACTGTTGCCAGGTTATATTTTTATGCAAATTGATTAAAGGAAATGTATTTTTCAAGACCTATGATGACCTCACAAGAGTCAATATAAGTTTGTCAATTTATGTATTTCGGCTTAAAAATGATTACATGAAGTAGTCGAAACCGGTCGCCATCTGATGACATCTTGGGCCACTTGACGGAATTTAAGGTAATATAAACTCTAATATAATTAGACAGTGGTCCAGAGGCAATACATTATGAAATTAGAAGCTAGTCAAGCCTCTATTGCCTACAAAATTAAAAGTCTTGAAAACGAACGAAAACATTAAGTTTAATAAAAAGTGCTTAGAGTATGGTCTCACACCAAAAAACTTTGTTATCAATATTAAATCACATCCGTTTGCAGCAAAAAAAGCTAAAGAAATAGCCGAAAACACTTGGCTAAAATTTGAGATCAAATCATTATATTTAAAAAAGTACATGTTGAACAAACTACTTTTGAAAACACACTTAGAACTTTTAGATATTTTAAACTCTAGTCAACAAATAGATGTAGTAAATCAAATTGAATCCCAGATCAACAGGAAAATTCAGACAAAAAAGAAAGCCCTTAACAAAAAACTAACAAATCTTTTGAATACTCAAATAAACAGAGAAATTATCATATGTAATCATAAATACCATCCAACCCTCATAAATAAAACAAATATTAAATTTGATGACGCCAAAATAAACCTGTTAAATAAAGGACTTAACATTAATTTTTCTAATGGCAAAAAAAACTTTAGTAACAGAACTTTTACAATTAGAAGCTACCATCAGAACATTAAAAGATGAAAACGCTAGAATCACAGCTAGAGTCAATATTTCCAATAATGCCAGAAAATTAACCAACAACAATAAGTTATTAAATAAAGTCTCTGACAAGTATACACCATTGAGACGTATAGCAGCACGCATACGAGATAAGCTCAAAGATAATAACGATGTAGTATGTAAGGCCGATAAAGGAAACTCTATTTTCATTCTCCCTAAACTAGAATATGTAAACAAGGGACTTGATTTTTTTAAGACCAATAATATAGAGAAATTAGACAGTGACCCTACAACCAAATATTCAAAATATATAAATAAACAGATTAGTTGTAGCACAAGCTTCCTATCTAATATTGAGATAAAACTATCTAAAGTAACAAACCCCCAACCCCCAATATTCAGAGGGCTACCTAAGATTCATAAGCCAAACATACCAATACAGCCTTTAGTCAACTTCATTCGTTCCCCCGCATATAAAATTGCCAAAAAAAAATAGACACAATAATAAGACGTGAATACAAGTTTGAAAATAACAATAGCCTCAGAAACAGTTCAGATTTAATACACAAAATAAAAGATATGAAAATAAAAGATAAATATTCACTGGTTTCATTTGACGTTGTAAATATACTCACAAATGTTCCAACCAGTGAAACATTAATGATTCTAAAAGAAAATTTAGATAAGCATTCTTCATTAAGTAAAGAAGCGATTTGTGAACTCATAAAACTAACTGACATACTACTCAAATCAAAACTACTTCATTTTTGAAAACCAAATATATTCACAGAGAGACGACATAGCTATGGGGTCCTCTTTATCAAGCATCTTATCAGAAATCTTTTTGAACTATATTGAAAATAAACATTTGTCCTCACAAAATAACCAATACAAAGAAAGAATTATATTTTATTACCACTATGTCGACGATACCATAGTACTGTTTAATGGAACAAAGAGGCAATTAAAAATGTTTGAAGTATATTTTAAACTGCATACACAAATATCTGAAATTAACACTAGAATAAGAGAACAATAGAACACTTAACTCTTTAGACCTGATCATAACAAGGACCATAGACAAGTTCGAATTTAAAATTTATAGAAAGCCCACTACAACACTCCACACAATACACAGCACTTCGAACCATCCTCATAGCCAGAAATTAGTCGCTTACCACAGCTTTGTCAATAGGTTAATCTCTGTCCCAATGAATGAAGATGATTACAATAATGAATTAAACACCATTAAATATATATCTGTCTCTAATGGATGCAAGAGTGAAATTATAGATAAACTTATCCTTAAACATAAAAATTAAACCACCTCTTTGAATAAAAAAAACAAACACAACGTACATATCCACAGATTTTGGAAATAATCAAAGTAACACATTAACACGTTGACTGCGGACTACTTCTTTATACGTAGTGGTGGCGCTGCGCGCGTAGCGGACTACTTCTAAAGAAGTACCCCTCCCGCTTCAACGATATTGGTTCAGGGTGAGGCTAGCCATTGCCCGGGAACCTTGTGCCACTCACCGCTTGTTGTGCCGTTCTTTGTGTGCATTTTGGTGCCAACAATTTAGAAGTAGTCCACTACGCGTGCGGCGCCACCACTACGTATAAAGAAGTAGTCCGCAGTCAATTTGTTAAAGAGTGAAATGGCAAAAAATGACAGAAACCCATCTCCTCAGATAAAACTATGGCAACAGGAATATGTAAACTTTAAAGTTTTATTTTTCTTTCTAATCTACTCATATGAATACTAATGGTGATAAAATTTCAAATCTTTAGACATTGACAAAACATCTGATTTAAACACATGGGAGAAAGTAAACATTATTAAAACTAATAATTGTTGCCAGGTTATATTTTTATGCAGATTGATTAAAGAAAATGTATTTTTCAAGACTTATGATGACCTCACAAGAGTCAATATTTTATGTATTTCGGCTTGAAAATGATTACATGAAGTAGTCGAAACAGGTCGCCATCTCACGACATCTTGGGCCACTTGACGGAATTTAAGGTAATATAAACCTCTAATATAATTAGACAGTGGTCCGGAGGCAATACTTTATGAAATTTGTTTTTTACTTTGTTAAAATGTAAATAATGTCCTAATTCCCGTAGTTACAATTCCAGCTGATAAATAATAAATAACTTGCTTACTATTTAGCTAAATGCTTCTATGTAATTGGTAGGTTTAGTTTATTCTATTTGTTTAATAGAATAAACAAATCAGCTGATTTCGCCCAGGTAACATCACAGTCTATTGTGCAGCCTCATCGTGATACCAGTAAATACTGTGCCTAATCTTTTCTAGTTACCGTGCTTCAGAACTATGTAAGTTGTTTGTTTATTCCAACAGCTCATTAATGAAACTATTATAAACAATTGTCAATTTGTTATTGTCATAAGGCCTGCATACATTTAGAGCCCCTGGAGCAGTGCCCTGATGGAATTTCAAAATAAAGATAGGCGTATGTGGTAACCAGAGACCCTAAAAATGTCCATGCAAAATTTCAGCTGAATGGTTCCAGTAGTTTTTTTTTTTTGAGTAACACAGCTAGATAGACACCATTAGATTTTTATATATTAAGGTTTGGCCGGCGAGCTATGGCCCCTGAAGGATTAGGTAGCCCTTACTACCACATGCACACACTCTCAGGAGTGGTAAACAACCTTACTCTGTCCCTACCATGAATCACTCACTATAATTCTACTACAAGATTGCAACTGTTTAATCTTCCATTCTTCTGCCCTGATATTGTTATTTTTGTAATCTACATGAAAATCTGAGAAACATGATACAAAAAATGACAATAAAAAACTTAAATACCGTATTCAAATGATTAAATAATATCTTGGTGTTAACAAAATACATATTTAAATGTTATACTTAAAAATGTTCTGATTATATCGAATTGTTTTAATCATTTACACAATTACCTATGTATTAGGTAGTTTTACATAGATTACAAAAACGTTAGTTTAAAAAAGGAAAATGTAGATAGTAAAAATATTACAATTTTGTATAAGACACTCCAGTTGCAAATTATTTATGACAGGTGGCGGAGAAAGATTGACAAGGGCTGTCCTGGCGGTGTGTGCGCGTGCGTTGGTGGAGGGTCATTAATCTCTTAGGGGCCATAACCAAATGGCCAGAGTATAGTAAGATAGCCATTGGGAATAGCCACATATTATGAAATTTTAACCAAGTAGTGTTGGTCTGATTTTCAATTAACTGACAAGCCTGACGCTCAGTTCTCTCCCTACACAACATCTGACCTTGACTAGCATCCAACATGGACACCCCAGACTTCTCTAGTAATGTCCACGTCGATGGCAACCATTGAGCAGATGCCGTATCAGTATTAAGAGGATCGAGCACAGAACCTGTTGACTACAATCTTCTCAACACTTTGTCCCCAAGTAACTGGGTTACAGCACTGCACCACCAGTACCGACATATCATAAACTTAATAAAATGCTGAGCATATTTGTAGACAAAACTTTGGTACTGTTGCTAAAGAAAAATTTAATTTAACATCAACTATTTGCTGTTTGTTTTAAACAGGTTTCTATTCATGGCGCAACCCTCAAAAGGGAACTTGGTTTGTACAAAGTTTGTGTGAAGTACTGGAGAATCAAGCATTTGCCGAGGACCTGCAGACCCTGTTGTTGATGGTGGCACACAAGGTGGCTCTAGACCATGAGAGTTACAGTGATCTCTATCCCTGGCAACATCAGCAGAAGCAGGTACCGCAAACAGTCTCCACACTGATACGCAAGGTGCGCTTTCGACAGAAACAATGACCACCAGGTAAGTTTGCAGTTAATACATTTTACATGCATAAACATATTTTTTTAATTTTAAAAAATAATTTAGAAGAATAAGCATTTTAAGGGCCAGTATTTGGAAATTCATTTACAAAAATGATACATATAGCAGTCTATTTATCTGAGGAATTTTAATGACCTAATACCTTGTTTAGGTAAAATGTTTGCTATAGCTTCATGAGAGGGGTTTTTTTTTTTAATATGCTTATATTTTCCAAAGAAGAGGTTTAAAATTTTTTACATGTTGCACATTTATACTAGTGGTCGGCATCCTTATCTCAAAAGAGCCTCGTATGTAACAAAACTTGTCCTAGGAAGCCAATATAAATGGCATAACAAAATCACATAGAAATGATTTTCAAGGAAAACGGGAATGTCTTTTTACAGTATTTGAAAATGACATATTTTCTATTCATTCACACGGTATGTATCTTTTTAAATATCCCTTTAACCTAAAATACTAAAATTTTCTATAGCCTATAGAGAATGCAACAAAATACCTTGATATTAAAAACTTAAGATTCCGCTAACAACTGAGTGGAGTCTCAGAGGTACCACTGAGGATTTAAATATTTTGTGATGTAAAAATTGTTTTTTAATGTAATGTAAATTTAGGTTTTTAGCCTGAGGAAGTTTTCGTTTTTGTAATGACCTCTGCTGCTAAAGCCTACGAGTTAAGAATACCTCAATGATCTGTTCTTGCCTTTCTTTTATTTGGTGTATATACTACTTACATTCCCACCATACGGCCAAAGAAGTTCATATATGCAGTTTTGCTCTCTCAAACCAAACAGATGGACATATAAAAAATTGAATGAAGTTACATCTGGACATACTGAATAATTTTAGAATATTTTAGAACAACAATCTTTAAATATTCTTAATAAAATTTTAATATAATTATGCTGATTATTATATTTTTGGAAGCCACTTAACCACATTATTAATTTATTTAAACTATTTATCAAATACATATACTTTGGTTATTTTTGTGTAAGCTTCATTATGTATGTGTGTATTTTCATTTGGTATATATGTAAAGATGGCAGCTTTGGATCTTTCTGTAGCTTTGAAATTTATTAATTGTGTTTAGTTATATGCTGTATGTGGATGATTGTTCTTTAATATACAAACAAGCTAACTAGAAACTAAATATCAAGTTTTAAAGTGTTAGGCTGAAACAGAATGAAAATCAGGTCTTGTGAGAAAGATTAGAATTATATCTCCGTTTTAAGTTTCACTTAGAAAGCAGCTAAAATAAGAGCCAGAATAAACATTTTGCAAGTAATCTTGTAGAGGTAACGGACATCTGCATTCATTCCTCTGCTAAATATTATGTCTCATCTTTGCTAACCAGTATCCATTCACAAGAGGTCTCATCATTACAGGGTGCATACTCAAATATGCATACAACGCTTAACAATCTGTTGTGGTGCCCATGCTGTATAACAGAAAGAATAACTGTTAAAGGAGTTTAGAAAGATACTATCAACTCCAAATCTCCCATTCTGGAAGATATCCCACAACGTGCTGGGTAACTCAAATTCAGAAAACCATTTCTCTAACAGCTTCCTAATTGATTTCAATGGAGAATTCTCACCAAAAACCAGCTGGATTTGAATTGGTTTTATTTTTTTTGGTACCAGACCTTAGAATTATTGTAGATGATTGTAAATGAACTTTTATAGTAAAAAATTGTCTATTCTGGAATTGCTTCTGCACAGATGTCCACCAAAAACTAAAAGCGATGAATCACAAAGTAAATAAATTGCCATTGCATTCTTTTCAGGTGTTTTAGCTGGTCTTAATTCAATTGGAGGTACAATGTTGGATTTAAAATTTAAGTGGTGGGAAGTGAATATTTTAAAACTAAGAGAAATACTCTGTACTGTAGATTTTATTTTTAAATTCTTCTAAATCAATTAATTAAGTTTTGTAGTTGACAACAAATAAGTCATATGATTTGTATGAGTATATATTGAAGATATTCATTTTGATTCAAGATGAAGACTACACAACTAAACTACCCAAAAGCCATTATAGTTTTGGAATCATTTCATATTTGTATACTTTAACACAAACTGTTGTAGCTGTGTCTAATTTTATTTTCCTTTTTTTTATTTTATTCTAAATGCTTTGAGGCCTTATTTTTAAGGTTACTGTCATATTTTTATCTTGGTCGTTTTTAGCGGTTCACCAAATTTTTATTGGTCACAGACAATTATGGAATAGACAATATTTTAAAATGTTAACATAGTTAACTGCTTTTGCTGTAATCTGTGTTGTAGCATTTTTAAAATAACCGTTTTGAATTGATTCCAATCTCCAAAGAATTAAAGATATAGATTGAGTGTTTTATTTGATTTTTTAAAATTTAATAGCAATTATCTTTGATTTCAGGCTGCCAATAAGCTGGATTCGGCTTGTAACAGTGTGAGCCATTATTTCCTGCCAACCGTTCATCTCTGTCACATCGTTCCTTAGTTATTGAACACACCTGAAATGTTTCCGATTTGGTAATTATGGTTTGCTCCCAAAACAGCTGAGAACAATTTAAATGCAGGCTTAAAAGCAGTTATATATAGAACATGTAGTTATTGTTATGTTTGAATTAAAAATATTGTATTCGAAAAAGTATATATTTCACTATCCACAGTCTACAGCATAATATTTTGACTGTCTTCAATAAATAGGGAGAAATACACTGGAGAGATAAACTTTTTGGATTGTAAATTCTAAAAACCAAGGTTTATCAGATTAATTAGTTTAAAAACGTACTAAAAATGTTTTTAAAACAAAGTATAGATATATTTTGTATGAAAATGTTACTAAAGTAGTTTTCCCCGATTTTTACCCCTCTTCTCTAGTGAGATTTAGTTGATCGTCTTCCCTCAACAGCTGTTGAGTATATTTTTACCCCTCTTCTCCAGTGAGATTTAGTTGATCATCTTCCCTCAACATCTGTTGAGTATATTTTTACCCCTCTTCTCCAGTGAGATTTAGTTGATCATCTTCCCTCAACAGCTGTTGAGTATATTTTTACCCCTCTTCTCCAGTGAGTGATAAGGCCTGAAAGGATTCACTTCATTGTACTGTCCACTTCCTCTCTCCCCATCTTTAGATTCCTCTTATTTCCGTTAATGAACGGAACGACGACGACAAGTATTGAATATAAAAAAAATCTTAGCAAAAATCAGGCAATTTTCTCAGGTTAAGATTCTCTTATTGTCTACTCAATGCATGAGGCATGTCAGGTTTTTACTTCTTTTGTGTTATGGGTTTGTTCAAAGGGCACTAGGCGGGGTATTTGTTAAATAGGAG
This sequence comes from Stictocephala bisonia, assembly GCA_035578905.1. Classification (NCBI taxonomy): domain Eukaryota; kingdom Metazoa; phylum Arthropoda; class Insecta; order Hemiptera; family Membracidae; genus Stictocephala; species Stictocephala bisonia. The sequence goes on along the minus strand of JAQJVL010000064.1, from coordinate 1,210,141 downwards.
AGATGGGGACATCGGCAAACTTGCTTGGTAAGTCCAATATCACAATGCAGAAAAAAACAAATAACAGACAAAACACGTAACATGATTTTTCATTTTCACACCCTCCAGTAGAAAATGCTAGTATCATGTGTTTTCTGTATTTTTTTATTTTCCATTGTGTTGTTAGTGGACTTGTCTTTTTAGGTAAGTTTGCTGATGCTCTATCTCTCCTATTAAACTACATTTTGTGTTAGGTTTTGCTTCTTTCGTCAGTCTTGTGTGCATATTTCATTGAAGATTTACAATAAAAGAACTGTGGCTTTAACGTTAAATTTCAGGTGTGTTCGATTTGTACTAGAGTTGTCTGTTTGTATTTAATATAGTTTGTTCTTGATTTTAATTCATGTATTTTGCAATATTTTACAAAAATTAATGTAATTTCCAACTTATTTGGAATATTAGATAAGTAACGGCCATTTAGTACGTACTGCCAATACACATTGACACTGTCTTAAAAAGTCTTTCATAAAATGTGCATTTTTAATATTAGTATTGTTGTCAATTACTCATATTCATTAGGCCTTTGAACAATAATATTTTAGGATATTTTTGGGTTTGTAGTAGTATTTTGTACTTTTAAATAGATAATTTTGGTGTTGTAAAACCTTGATTAATTGTCACAATCAGTTATAATTTTATCAAATAACATAAAGGATGCTGCACATGGTCTCTTTTTCTATTAGACAGGATCAATTTGAATTTTCTTTCTTGAGAGTTAAATAGTTGGTACATTTGATGTCCCGTTAACAAATAAAAAATGGCTGTATGAGTGAAATTTCATCGTAGTTAACCCCTCAATTTAATGACCAACCGATCAGATCAATCATAAGATTTACCTTCATATTCTGATTATAATAAACTGTTCAGCCCTTACTTTGAATTAGCATTTAAACTTATTATTTCTTTTTATCACTTATGGGTTGAAAAAAACACAAAGTGATGGTTAGTCAATGTTTTACTACAGTTAGTTGATTTTTCTAATACTAGATAGTGTAATTTTAGCGCATTTAGTTTTCAAAGGCTAAAAAATGACTAAATGAATTTTATTTGCAGTCTGTCAATTACTCAACAGACTGTGGAAGTAGATTGATGCATAACCTCTCCTATAAAAGAAATCCTAAAATTCTATAAGGGTCTCCGAGATTCTTCCGTATGCCCGAGTATTTCTTATATTAAAGTAATTACAACAGTGCTTATTTTCATTACTTTTGTCCGTGAAATATTTTTGTACAGTTCTGAAATTCTTGCCTTTAAACGGTCCAGAACAGTTTTATATTATTGCCGCAGTAGAAGTTTGGCTGAGCGGATTTCTTTTAATTGGGGAGTTTAGAATTGTATAGAGACGTAATAGTAAACAGGAACATGAAAAAACCCAAGTTGTTCCTTGTATAGTGTGAATAGGTGTGAAACCAAACGATGATCTCCCGTTGCTAGTGCCAGTCCTGTGATTGAAATGATTTTGTTGCAAACTATTTGTTGCTAGAAGGTCTCTAGAATATATATTTGTAAGCCTTAGTTTATCCCATGATAAATTCCAAATTATTAAATCTTGGTATATCAAAATGGTTTTAGTAGTATACCTTGAAAAGATACAACTATTCAATAATATAGATACAAATTTATTGAAGTGACAAAATTTGTAAACAAGACAAATATATTTGTCGTTATTACTTATTATATCATGCCTCTTCTTAAGTATCATAAGATATTAAGTGGTCTAAGATTAATAATTATTTCATTCGTGTTCAATTGGAAGAAAAGTGAAAAAGGAAAGTTTAATTAGCATGAATATGTTTGATATAAAAAGTGCAATGTTGATAAACTAATGCTCTTAACATTGGAACAAAACCATTTCTTATTACTTTTTTCTTGTTTACGTTTATTTACTAAAAATTGTTTTATTTGTTGTAAGTAGTTTAGTGTTACATTTGTTTTTTTATAAAATTATAATTATTATTAATTATATTTACAATTAAAGCTTTAGCCATGCAATATAATATAACATAGTAGAGAATTAAATAAGTTAATAAAAATCATTATTAATGGATAACAGCATTAAATATTAATAAAGAAGTATAAAACATGGTATTATTTTAAAATCGATTATTTTTGTTGCTGATTTGTGAAAACATTTTCAAATACTACTGACAGGGGCTATAAAATATAGAGATAAATTTCAATAAATTCATGGCTAAAGATTATTAGTAGTATTTTATATTATAAGATATATCCTTATGATATTTTACCTTTATTGGTCTCATACTTTAAGTTAAATATATATATTTATATATAATATCCAAATACAGAGTAGAATAGATATGAATATATTATTATAACAAGCTTCATAATATTTTGTACATGTGAATGTAGAAGCTTAATAGAATTTACATTTTAAGGCCAGAGCTCAGACTGCTACGGTAAATGGATATGATAGAACAAGATACAATTTTTACCGAGAATATTGCAAAAATTTAATTTCCTAAAACTGTTTGATTCCCTTCAAAAAACCAAGGTGTCCCTTAAAAATTCATGCACAGATTTAATTATAAAGCGTTTTCTGCCTATCTATCTATATAAATATCTTTTGATTGCTTACACTAGCATAAATTTTGCATCTTTAAACGTTTCTTTCAATGGAGAATCCAAAGGGCTTCATCTTAATTTCTGACTGATTTTCAGTAATACTTTCTTCGTTACTGGGAATGAAAGTTCTGTTTTTTTGTATGACTTTTATGACTGTATATAAGCCTGGAAAGGTTTAGGTGATATGATGAAATTTGCCTTGCCTCCTAGGCCACACTTACATTACCCACTAAATCTCTCCATCTTCTTCTGTCCATCCACCATTCCTCTCTTTGTACATCCCAGTACAATCCTCTCTCTTCCACTTCTTTCTTAAGATCTTGTATCTACTTTTTCCTTGGTATTCCTCGTGGTCTCTTCCTGTTCAAAATCTTTTTTTCCATTTTTCTCATCCATTCTTTCCTCATCCATTCTTCTCAGATGTCCAAACCACCTCAGTTTAACCTTCCCCAACCGTTCCCTCAAACTCTCCTCGACCAGTATTTCTCTTATTTATCCATTTCTCACTTGATCACGTCTTTTCTTTCCTTTCACTGCTTTCAAGAATTATTTCATTTCTCCTGCTTGGATCCTACTCCAGTCCCTTTCTGTAATATTCCACCCTTCTGTATCATATGTTATAATTGGTCTAAAATGCGTTTGGTACATTGTAATTTTACCTTTTTTGGCATGTCTTTATCCCACACCAAATGTCCGACTCCTTGAAAGAACTTGTTTCCCTTCTCTAACCTATTTATTTCTTCTTTCATCTTTCCATCGCTTGTTATGGCTGTTCCTAGATATGTGAATTCATCTACTAATTTCAGGGGTTCCCCCTCTAACATGATGTCCTGTCCTAAAGTCTTGTCTCTACCTACTACCATTACTTCACTTTTTGTCTTACTCATATTTAGTCCCCTCTCTTTCATAAGTCTATCCCATGTGTTTATTTGTCTTTGTATCTAAAGTCACTACCCCATATCATGATATCATCTGCAAACATCATTATGTTTACATTTTCTTCCTTAACTTTCCTTAATATTATGTTCATTACCACATTGAACAAGTACCATGTTATTCCTAATTGGTGAAAAGACTAGATACGGCCAGTTGGCTGTGGGATAATTTGTATTTTGTTTTTACACCTATATTTGCTGGTATAGAAATTTTACAACTGAACATTTTTTACTATTTATTTTTTTGGTTTATAGTGTTTTGGAATTATTTACTCTGTGTAAAGTTATATATTTTTAACAAAATGTTTCTTTTGCATCTGAACAGTTAAAACTGTTCTCGAACATACTATAATGTATTGGTCTAAGTTTGAGGTTAGGGCACTAAAAAGGAATTAATCAGACAGAAGAGACAGATAATCAGAAAACTGACCTTAAAAACAATTCCACATACAGGACATGCTGAAAAACATATAAAATAAATGTGCTTTGTCTTTTATTAGTTTTGCTATGTGTTATGTTAATGTACATCTCTTCTCAGAGAAGTATGCTGATGCTCTCTTTCTTATTTAATTAATTTTTGTTATGTTATCTTTCTGTAATCGTTCTTTAACAGTTTTTTAACATGTCTTGATTTTTATAGCTTTTTATTTATTGTTATTGATTCTGTTTGTTGTGAAGTTCATCTTTCCTAATTATCCTAATGTTTGCTAACTATTTGTACCTGTTCTTCTTTTTCTTTATTTTTTAATGTATATTCACATCTTATCAGTCAGTCTCAATTACTTGATTAAAGTACGCTCCATTTATTTTTGCCCTCTGTTTGGATCTAAGGAACGTGTAACTTGTTTCACTTTATTTTTAATGTGGTTACTTTTATCTTTTTTTATCAGAACCACTCATTCTTGAAGCTTTCTTAATGGAAATTATTAGTTATATAGTTCTAAATTATTTTAACACCTTCGAACGTAACTATTTATTACTGGTTGTGAGTTTGATTACCTAAAATTTATCAAATTTTAAGAACTACTGGTATTTCTAATTTGATTTAAGAAATAAGTAATAAAAAACAATAATTAGTTTGTGAAAAGTACTGCAATACATTGAAGCGTTAATTTTGAAATCTACTTAATAATTCTACAAATGTGTAGGGAATCAGAAAAATAAGATACATAGTTAATCTTTCTAGCATTGAGTCATTAAACGAATATAATACCCTCAAAAGCTATTATTTTGTTTTTTTTTTTTTATTTTTAATCATCTATTTGTATTGCTCTTTTTAATGTAAATTATTTTTAAGAAGTATGTATAATTATTGTGCGCAAGATACTAGAGGTTTCACCAATTTTTATAAGATATTGTTTCAACATTTCTTTTTTAAGTTAATATTACTAATAATCAAAAGGAAAAATACTATCTCTTAACTGATCATAATTTACTCCGCTTTTTTATTATTATTTTTTAAATCGAATGTTTGAGTAGTTCGTAAATTTAGTTCCTTGTTTGTCTGTTCTACATTTGCCGCTCTGAGCTCTGACCAAGTGCTACCAGGTCATTAATCGACAGAGCTTATTGACTTGTGTCTGTTCGCTCAAGTGCAAGAACCAATGTCTTTCATCTGGATTGCCATTTTTGTATTGTATACACCGAATTTTTATACAACTTAATTGCTATTCTTGTCCTTATGATTTGCTCAAATTAAGATTGACTGATTTAAAAATGTCACTGAATGCAGATCCTGAATTCAGGAATATGTTTTGTGTTATAATTTATCAGTTCCTTCCCATTTAATGGTTCTACTACATTGTCAATCGCCTACAGATTTAGTTCTTTTATCTTTCACATGTTTGTATTGATATACTTAGATAAATGTGCTATCAAAACATAATCAAACTACTGTAGCAAAAATTATGTTTTTCATACATTCAGTGATTCCTTAATATGTTGTTAGTTTTATGAAATTGATCTCTACACCAACTCTATTCTTTTGCGCTGCCTGTTTGTGTAGAAGAGTTGCTCATAGAGTTTTATCTCTCTTAACTTTTGCTGCCGACTTATAATTCTGGTCTCCATTTATTGATGTTGTTTACCAAGGTCATTAGGATATTTTAGTCAATTAATAAGACTCAGTTAATCTGAATAAAGATTATATTTGTATTATTATTTGTTGTTAGTGCAAATTTGCAGTTTGTGTTGATTTGCATGTTAATTTTGTTGTATTCATTATGCATTATAAGAAAGATATCAGATTATACGTGTTTTTATCAACCTTGTTTCTTCTTTATGTAACCTTCTGCATGTACTCAACTGATAATACATTTTAGTTTTTTGTATTTTCGTTTATTTTTATAAACTTGCGCAGAAAATATTGTGTATGTCAAACAGACAAAATTTAAAACTAACAATAATAAAACAATTAAAAGTGTGTGCTGACTGAGATTTTGCTACTCGCGAAGTCCAGCTTAAGTTCCTGTGGATGAGAATATTAATTTCTTTAAATAATAAGAATCTTTCAGAGTCGAACTCACAAAAACCTAACAAATTCCATCATATCATGCATTGCAAATGGGTATCTACAATGTATACCTTATTATGGCAAGCAAACACTAATCCCTAATACTACGTTTCTGAAGATTACACTAATTGTGAAATTGCTTTATAGGTGGCTGTTTTCCAAACTGCCAAGCCATAGCTGGGAAGTTGACAGGCTCAGACAATCTTATAGTACAGTACGCGCGCTGAAGGTCCGGCCTCCTGGCTGGCCTACTAGTCATAAAAACATCGACTCTGAGCAAGGCGGTCACAGACAGATCGTAAAGGGTGATTGTTTATGTGTTTACGGAGTATTTGTATTTTGCTATTTCTTATAATTAGACCAGTATTTAAAATAAAATAAAAATAGGTTAAGAGTTTGAAAGTAACAAATTAAAACATATATCAACAACAACAATTAAATATATCATACAACATTATAAATTAGTTAATAACTTTAATTGAAATTAAGTAACTAAGAAATATATACTTCTTACTGTCACTAACAAAAATATTTCTGTGATTTCCCGAACCATAAGAGTTTTTGAAACGCCACATGCAACTGCAGTTCGTTCTAACGATTTTTTACGGGGATTCGTTGTTCATCTTTTAATTTGGCCTCATCCGCCATGAACTCACTTACTCTCCAAATAATTTCTCTACCCTGACTTCTAGTAGTTTTTCCTTGAGCTACTTTAGGAATAAAGCGAGCCGTAGTTGAGGCAGGAACCACTAAAGGAATAAACAATTTAGGATTTACGTTCACTAATTTTACAACCTTAAGAGCCTGCAGAGGCTGTCGGCCATGATGGTTTTAATCTCATTAGAACGATGTTTTTTCGAACCAGACAAATGATCACGCGTGTCCAAATTTAACAGTTATTTTTAAACGGTCTTTTCCAAACAAATTGTATTTGATAAAGAGTGAAATTACTCGTTGAACTGCTTTGTGGATTCATAATTAGTAGCCATACAACTTTTAGTATACATGTAACCCGCCCACCCATACACGCACATTGGTATTGACCCACCCATACATGCACATTGGTATTGGCCCACCCATACACGCACATTGTTATTGACCCACCCGCCCACCCATACACGCACATTGGTAATAATAATATCAATTCAAAATTTATTTAGTTTGAAGTTTTTATTTTCACCTATTTTTCAAAACTAGGCGTATGTATTCATAATATCAAAAGCAAACCCAATGCGCAATGATTTTAAATGACACCTCATACACAACTTTTGGTAAATAAATAATGATAAAAATATGGATTCAAAATAACGTTGTTTTTATGAGAATTACACCTCTATGGCTGACAGACTCTGCAGACTCTTAACACACTTAAGGGACACAAAACAAATACAAACTGACTTATTACACTACAGTAGTTAGATAAAAACAAACATATAACCAACTAAATAATTGTTTATCGTACACTTGAGTAAAAATTCTTAACACGCTAAACCACAAGCAAATATATTGCACGCAGTCTGGAAACGTATGTAACTTATTTTAGAAGCAAGCATGGAAAAGACTGCTAGCGTGGGAAAGTCTGACAGTAGCGAATGTTTCCAGAACTGCAGGCATATTGGGCCCTCCACCCGTCTCCTCCCTATCACCGCTCGGCGGGCTCGAGGCTGGACCTTCGCCGCACGATCTATACCATGCAATTCTACTGTCAGCGGGCCAAAACATACTTTTCTATTTCAACTGTACAGTTTGTGTTTATTATCATAATGGGTTATATGAAGACAGTATGAATATTGAAGGTCCATTTTTGTGGACTGTACACTAAATAGGGTAACGTTATCATGTTTTCACTTCAGTTTTATTTCATTTGTCTGAGATCCCAATGGTACTTGTAATTAAATTACCATTGGGTAATGTAAATACATTATTCTATTATTACTGTAATATACATTATTTAATATACAATTTATTAAAATAATAAACATTATTTTAATACATTGGGTATGTAATTTATTATTACTATTGGGAGTAATAGTAAATTACGTTATTACAAAAAACGTCCTATTTTTATGTACGTGTTAGATAACTATCACATTTAACATGTTTTGTTATTTTTCGTCTAAAAAGACTTAGCTAAGAGAATTACAAAGTTAAATTGACAGTCAAAAGATTAAGGCTATTAGCAAATGAAAAAAGTAAACAAAGTGTGGGTGAAGGTTGTTATTATTATATCAACATAAACTCAGCAGCCAGTTTCCATGCCTAACTCCATTGTAAATCAATTTTACCTCTCTTGGAGACAATCTCCACCATACTTTGGCTTGATTGTCTGTAGTCAGTTATTTGTGTAGAAATCAAAGTAGCACTAATTAGAAATAGTTTAATCTACTATGTGATATATTCAAAACATAATAGTAGTTAATTCAGTCATAATAGTAGTACAGTAGACTCCCGATTATCCACGATAATGAGTGGCTGACCCTTCGTGGATAAACCAAAACTAGCCTAAAATTGCCTGGCAATGACTAAAATCAACTCTGAAACAAAACAGCCCTAAATTAGGCCTTACTATGAGTTTAGGTTAAAAGAATTTAAATACAGTAGTACAGTCAGTATATACTGATATTTAATTAATTATCACTTGAATCACATAACAACAGTTTAATGAATGTAAAACAAACACTTTTATTGTTGGGTTGGAAAGAAGTCTTTTATAGATTTTTTATTCTTAGTGCTAGACTCTTTTCTTACTATGCTTGCACGAATTGTTTGTAACACCATAATATCATATGCTGTTGTGTCTTGTTCCCCCTCTATGGATTTTATGTTTATCCATCTTGTAAATCAGTCGATAAGCACTTCCACACTGCACTGACTGCTGTACACAACTGACTCACGGTGGCAGACGGCAGTGAACTCAAAACAATGGAGCGTGCAGACGAAGTACATTGTAAACAACTACCCTACATGTTTCGAAAATAACGTTGAAGAGCGGAAATAATGATAATAATTTGATTGATAATAATTTCAAATTTTATATATATATATATATATATATATATATATATATATATATAAATCATACATTACATATCAAGAAACATATCGATATAGTGATCATTATCAATCTGTAATTATAAGTTAAATTTTGAATACAAATCACATTATTATCATTATTTCTATCATAATAACAACGTTGCATAAACTATGTACTATTATGTGTTTTATTTATTTATTTTTTTTTTCACAATTGTGGTTGATCCGCAACATGGTTAATCCACTCGTGGATAATCGGGAGTCTACTGTATTAAATAGTCTGGTTCAATCAATACTGTGGACTATACACAGTAGTAGGAAGTAGGAAGCGTGCTGAGCCTACAACCCAGAGGTCCATGGATTGTAACCATTCCCGGCTACCAGGAATGGAGTGTAAAAATAAAAAGGTAAAGTTCGTCTCATTTTACCAGGCGAAGTTAGGGCTAAGGAGCCCTCTCTAACACTTAAACAATGGCTTAAGGGTGACTTTCAAACCACAACCAGTGCCGGGCAAGGCGGGCTGTGTGCAAGGACGGGATCACTCAGACGTCACCCATCCAAGGCACAGCCACGCTCGATGTTGCTTGACTCCGTTATTTTGTGATAACGTCGGAACTCTGGTCAAGGCCACTGGTGTACTGGGAAGAGATAATTTAGAAAAGGGTTATTTTAATTTAATAATCGCCACAAATTTTCACTTGTTTAACGAATTTAGAAAAAAAAGGTTTGATACTAGAAAATGTTACATTAAGCTTGGATCCCACAAGCCCTAATTCGCCGAGGAGCACCTAGCTAAGTTGAGAAAGAATTTAGAATGTTAACGGATTGAGAACAGAAAAGGGAGAGAGCGAGAATCAGGATTGTCTCACATTTCAGGTTCCTGCAGGCAAACGACCTTTGGATTGAACCAGCTGACAACCAATTTACCATCGACCGTTAAAATGAAATACTTCGCCATTCGTACTAGATGTTATTATAATTAACTACAGAATTGTTGCAACCAACGTCAACCAAGTTTACTGAAATACTAATTTAAATGCTTTACTTACTTTATTATTCGTTTCAATGTAAAAATCAGAAATATTGAGATATCAGTGATTAATTTTATAGTTGGAACAGTCACCTAATACACATAAGGACATACTTGTGGCTCTTCTTTCTGGTTGATTTAAGTGGAGAGTGCAAGGGAGTCAACATTCTGTATTTTATGTTGGTTGTATTTTACTTCTTGTCCAACTATTCCTTACTTTTTACCCTCTATAAACAAGACTCACTCCTGTATAATAAGGTTAGCTCACTACTCTTTGGAATATGATTTTAGGATAGTTGTCATTTCTATGGAAACTAATAAAGGAGCAAAGCAATTGTGTTCTTTATATTAATAACTCTTTCCTCTCGGATGGCCAACCCAGTTGGACATCACGATTTATCCACCAGCTCAGCGAGTGTTTGTCTAAATGTGTCCTCTGAGATCAGGTGTCCAACTCTGGTAGCCACTACTATGTTCGCGCTCAGATCGGGTAAGTTTTAGTTGCGTTGTCAGCTGTGATTGGCTGTCCGACTGTGATGGCCGGCAATGATTTCTCTACGCACTCGGATGTCGAACTCTGTTGGACACTTGACATAAGTTTTTGTATTTTAGATGTAACTTGTTTATGCAATATTTTTAAATTAAAGGCTGTTCATTTGTCATTGGGCTATTAATTAATGACACTTTCTAAGGAATAGTCGGCCTTAGTTTGTAACAATGACTACATTCGCTCATCTACACTCATTCGAAATCCATATTTGCCCATATCTTGACAATCGGCGTCTTATGAATAAATAAATAAAAAAAATAAATAAATAAAAATAAATAAATGTTATTTAAATAAGTCAGGATTTTATTCAACCAGCTGATACCATCTGTTTCCGTTTTTGCTTTATCTAGACATCCTCGTTGTGTGTCACAGTTTGGCAGTGGGTCTAGGCTATCCAGGGCTGGATAGGCCCAGGCCTATGGGAGCAAGCTCCCAGGGGGCGCATGGCCGAGAGAAAAAAATCTAGTAATAAATATAAATATCCATAACAACATATTTTTTTAATTGATTAAAAATATCAGAATAATAAAGCATTCTGATTTTGAAGATCAATGGAACAAACAAATAATTGTTGGTAAAGTTAAACTATTTTTCAACATTATGCATCAACTTCGTTCCTCGTGGTAGTGTTTTTATTTATTTGCTCAAATGACTAAATTGAACTAAACCAAAGCTATTAACCAATCTTTTATTAATTATATTAACAGTATTTTGTTAAGCGCAGAACCAAGTAAATTCCTCAAAAAAATTCCAATAGTAAAATTCCATCGTAGAGAGGTGTTTAAGCAATTAACTTATAGGCCTGATATAATTTTTTTAATAAAGGTTTTTAGAAAGTAACTTTAATCAGACTAGGGGAAGGAGAAAATTACTTTGCGTAGGGGCGCCAAAATGCTAAATCCGGCCCAGAGGCTATCTCTCGATTTTATCCTAGTGCATCTTGAGTGAGATTTGTTGTTTGAATATTTAATTATTGTAAATATTCTGTTTTGCTGTAAAATACTGTGTATAATTGTAAATAATAGTGTGTCTAGGCATAAAAATAAAAAGAGATACTCTCAATTTTATCCTTGTGCATCTTGTGTGTTATTGAGTGACATTTGTTGATTTAGTGTGTTTTATTTGTTGTTTAAATAATTAATTATAGTAAATATTATAATTTTTGTAAAATACTATATATAATTGTAAATAATAGTTTACATTTTAGTATCTAGGTCTTTGTCCTCGCATCTTTTTTTAAAACTCAGCAAAATTTCATAAACTGATTTATTTCAAAACTAAATATTACAAAACTTGTAATTCCAGTATTAATTGTTTCATTAATTAAAACTCTTGTTATTTTAACCGAACTTGTTTTTATTTTAATTTAAAACCAGACAGTAAATATTTTTAAGGTGCATGCTACTCTTATATAGAGATTACCAGACAGCTAAGAAGCCGCAAATATGGCAATTATTTTATATTATAAACTGATTATACTTATATCATATAATTCTAGACATTTCAGTTATTAGTTAAAAATAGAAAAATAGTAATTTAAAATAAGTATTAATAGTGAAAAATGTTTAACAAATTATTTTTCATGACAAAAAATGTTGAATGTTTTTCAATAGTGTTTTAAAATATATTATACTAATAATATAATAAGAAAAACTATATCATGTAATGCTCCATACTTTAAATGTTCAATACAAATATTCAGATCAATATTTAAATGAAATAAGTATTATTTAAACTTTAAAACCAGGTGCAATCACAATAAGGATGAATGACTACAAAATGGGTTCCGACCTGGTGAGAAAGGGAGAGTGACATGGCTGCCGATCTCGTAAACAAAGCAGCCATGGCCAACCCAGTTGGCCACCCGACCTTACGGGTCACTAGCAGGTGTTCGACTGCCAAGCTGATGTAGATACAAGTGTGGTCAACTGTACTGGACACCTGATCTGAGATAACATTTTTTTAACAGAAAGTTCCGAGGGGAAAGGGTTAAGGAAATTATATGTTAAATTTGTAGGCAAAGTAAACAATTATTATTCATTGCTAAAATGCTGATTCTAGAGATATGGGCAAATATAAGGGGCGAACGATTGTAGTCACTGTTCCTATCTAAAGTTGACTGAGGGACCTACAGCTTTACGTGGAATCCGAACCATGTAGTATTGGTCTGATTTTGAGGTTATTGACAAGCCCAACACTCAGTTCTCTTTTTAACTTTGAACTAAAACCGAAGACAGCTTGAGTGGACCCAGATCAGCCCTTCCAGGTATTTGTGAGTTTCTCCTGAACTCATCAGCTGCAAGGAGGTAGTGAATAAAGTCTGGTTCTGCCGACCTCATTAGAAGCAAAGAGGTAATGAATCAGTCTCAAACCTACTAGACCAGTCATGGTTCTGCCCTCCTTGTCAGCTGCAAAGAGGTAGTGAACCAAGCCTCAGGCCTACTAGACCAGCCATTGTTCAGTCAAGCTCGTCAGTTGCATAGTAATAGTAAACCAGTCTCACATCTACCAGACCAGTCATGGTTATGCCGACCTTGCCTTGTCAGCTGCGAGGAGGCAGTGAACTAAGACTCAGATCTACCAGACCCGTCATGGTTCTGCCGATCTTGACATATGCAAAGAGGTAGTGAACCAGTCTCAGACCTACTAGACCAGTCACGGTCTGCCCTTCTCGACAGCTGCAAGGAGGTAGTAAACCACCAATTCTCATACCTACTAGACCAGACATTGTTCTTCCCACCCCAGCAGCTGCAAGGAGGTAATAAACCGAACAATGACTACCACAATTGGGACACCCCAAACTTCTCTAGTAGTGTTCACTTTGATGGCAACCATTGAGTGGACACAGTGTTGGCATTAAGAGGACTGAGCATAGAACCTATTGCCTACAATCTCATCAACAGTTTGTCCCCAAGTATCTGGATTACAGCACTGCGCCACCAGTGTCGACAATAATTATATAACTGACGAGAAATAATTATATCCCTTGAGATCAGTGAACAGGAAAGAGCTTGTACGCTGTTTCGGCTAATTTTACGTTTTATCATATTCAACACCATTGTAGGATTAGGGATGAGTTCAACTTTCTGAGGAACAGTTGAACTCAGTTAGTAACCAGACTACACTCATCCTACACTCATAAAACCATTCATATTCGCCTTAAAATATGCACAACGTTGTGTCGGCGTCTCATATGTAAGAATGTAAATAACCTCCTTCTGAAGCATGACTCAAAAAATGTGTTCCTGCTTAGTACTCATATTAGATGATAAATATCATTAAACATGATGATAATAAGATTTGACAAAAAATTTTAAGAAATATCTCAGATTACATCATCTGTTATTTTTGAGGAATTCTTAACGCATCATCAGAAGTAAATATTACTCTTATTTGCTTTTGATAACAGAAAATGAATAGGGTATTAAGGCTAGTTGTTTCATTGAGTTAATGGCAGATTTCCTGTGTGATGGTAAACACGCGACCTTTGAACCCTGACCTCATACTATTAGATAATGATTTGCTCCCAATAACATTATCTGTAATACAGTGCCTTGGGCTATTAATGTCTTGTATTCTCTAAGTGTTATGTGAGTTATGTCTATGTCTATTTGGATATGAATTTTATTTACTTTTCAGTGTTTTTAAGTTTAGTGGTGTCAACTTCAGCGGTAAGTAAGAACAAAAATGTGGTAGTCTAGTAAAGTTTTGACCTTTTCAAAATATCAAGAACCTTACTATTGTCTATTTTTAAAAGGTCAAATAAATCCTATAACTATTTTATATGATAAAAAGGGACAGATTTTTATCTTGTTATGTAAGCTTGCATGTTTAGTAAGTGGTCCGTTTGATAGCATATTAATGCTCTCTTGCTCATATACTGTTGTAAAAAAGAAAACCTAATATTTGAAAATAATTAAAAATGTTATATTATGAGTTATTGCTTTGTACTGAATCAAAACTTATCACATTTGTGAGTCGCAAGGAAAATATACATTCACATTAACTTGAGCTCCACTAATAAAACTAAGCAAATCTATAACCGATATCTGTATTTGTTAGTAAATGGATAATGAAATATGTTTAATGATTCTCTTTATTGTCAATGCCACTAGTGGTGCACTCATCATAACCAAGAATTTTAACCCTGTCTTGGCTCTGTGTGGTGGATAGATCATAAAAATAACACTATTCATTCCCAGAAATAGTTTATTTAACATTGTTGATTAATAGGGACATGATGATAGATAAACGTTGCACAGTAAGGGAATGGAAGTTGATTTGTACAGTAATAGGACTAGAATTAGAAGTATTAGTTTTGGATATAGATTAGGTCTCAACCATTTGAAGTTAGAACTACTCCCTATTTTGTTTTGGGGACAATTTTGTAGAGGGGGTGGGACTGAAATATGTTATTGCTTCATTGTTTGTTAATTTGGCTATATTATCATCAAAATTACTACTTTTTTACCCTGCTCATTCAAAATATCCCAGCTGAGTGAAGTATGTCCTTGGCAAGGGAATTTCTCTCTTCTTGGAGCAGAGATACAGGATGTTTATAAACTCTCTGGCACAACTTTGGTATTTCATTCCAGACATAAAAACAAACAAAAGGTGTTCTCCAACAGTTTGGTGTACCT
This sequence comes from Stictocephala bisonia, assembly GCA_035578905.1. Classification (NCBI taxonomy): domain Eukaryota; kingdom Metazoa; phylum Arthropoda; class Insecta; order Hemiptera; family Membracidae; genus Stictocephala; species Stictocephala bisonia. The sequence continues at coordinate 1,194,819 of JAQJVL010000064.1, read as the reverse complement.
CACTTCTGTCTTGTCTGCCTGTAAATTTATGATTTTTAAATAAAAATTTATATCAAGAACTGTCAATTTTACAGATCCAAAATTGTGTTTACTTACTTTATGTTAGTTTTTTTTTTTTTTTTTTTTTTTTTAATTTTACTACACCATTTTAAAATGGCTAATGTTTAAAAAGTTAAATCTCAAAAATAAAAACTCTAATTATATTGATAAAATGTTCAGAACAACTTTATATTCATTATTAATCCTAAAGGCAATGATACCTTATTTTTTTAGTTTGGTTGATAAATAACTGATATTTGATGGAAAAATGTATGTAGTGTAGTCTGAAAAATGATTTAAAATAACATATATTATCTTTTGCATTCAAAACTAAGGAAAGCAATTTGTGACATGTAGTAGGAATCTGACATTTTATTATTATATGCAGGCTTACAGCAAGTGCTCAAAATTGTAGCCACTTACCTCAATACAAAGCCTCAACTTACTCATTAATGACAGCCTTGTTCTTTCAAATAAAACTTCTGATTCCTGAATTGTAGCTGCTGCTTCAAAAATGTATGCAGTCCATGACATCTTCCACGGGTGTTGAATGTACGAGATCATTCATTTCCCCCTCAAGAAGAGATCTATGGCGTTAATGTCAGGAGACCTTGGAAGCCATGGTTCATGTCTAACACATGCCATTAAATAATCTCTAAACATTGTAGTGAGTTTGCTCTTGAGCCTCAAGTGAAGAAGGCTGGTGCATCATCATTTTTGCACCACAATCTTTCTCTTATTTCCAATTTGACGTCTTCTAACCTAAAAATACATTGTAAACATGACCATTGAGGTAGTCAGGGAAATTATAAGGACCAATTAATTTTGTCACTTACAAGGCCAGCCCAAACATTAAGCGAGGCTGACAATTGTAAGGATGGATGCCATGGAGCTTTTCTGTGCACAAAAATAACCGTTTTAGTATTAAACATACCCTCTCGGCTCTTAACATAAAAGTGGCTTTATCAGTAAACAAGACTACAGTTGAAAAAATTCTGCTGATTAAATAATATTTTGGCTAGAAACCATTGTGCTAAGTGACAATGTTGAGGGTAGTCTGCAGGAAGAGGCACTTGGACCTTTTTGATTCGAAACGGGTAGGGCTGATTTTAACTAACCACATTCTATATAATCATTCTTATTCTAGATATTGGACACTGACACAACTTTGAACATATTTTAAGGTGAATATGAATGATTATATGAGTGTAGTATGAATGGTTATATGAGTGTAGTATGAATGGTTATATGAGTGTAGTATGAATGGTTATATGAGTGTAGTATGAATGGTTATATGAGTGTAGTATGAATGGTTATATGAGTGTAGTATGAATGGTTATATGAGTGTAGTATGAATGGTTATATGAGTGTAGTATGAATGGTTATATGAGTGTAGTATGAATGGTTATATGAGTGTAGTATGAATGGTTATATGAGTGTAGTATGAATGGTTATATGAGTGTAGTATGAATGGTTATATGAGTGTAGTATGAATGGTTATATGAGTGTAGTATGAATGGTTATATGAGTGTAGTATGAATGGTTATAGCCAGAGCAATTAAGAGACCTACAGTTATACGTGAAATCCAAACAATGTAGTATTGGTCTGATATCAGCTAATCAATCCATAATGATTAGCACCCATCTCATTTAGCTGTAGCACGTGTACTCATAGAACTTTTGTCTTCAAACTACTTCCTCTTCAAAATGATGAGTACGAACTCTTCTACGGCGCCTTGTATCATAAATATTCACTCTAAACTTGCCAGTCTCCTTTAATCAGATTTGTACATCTACAAATGATTGTTGATTTGGACACTGTCTGTTTGGAAACATTTCCTGACAGAGCCTTACTGTTTCTAAAGCGGTTCCTCTAGCGGCTTGATGTGTAAAATTTATATCAGTGTTTGACTACAATGTATAATACACAATGAATAAATAAATATAGGGTTTTTTCAAAAAAAAAAAAAAAAAAAACTGCTGCTAAGAAAAGTAACTTAACTATGACTTGCTTAAACCAGTAATGAGTGGAAGGTTATCAATAAATAGTTGTGGGAATTCCCAAAGCCCACCTTTGCACAACAAAGGGTTTTCCATCAAATGTCTGTTATTTATCAACTGAATTAAAAATATTAGTATAATTTTGTTGGAATTATACAACAAAAATAATGATGTTCTTGACAATTTTTCATATAATCAGTGGATTTTTTTATTTTCTAGATTATTATTTTTAGACAGTGTAATAAAAATTTAAGTACAGTATACTACAAAATGCACAAAATAATTTGACAAAGAACATGATAACAAAAAAATTACATATAACCATTAAATATTAAAGAAGAATTTGTATTAAAATCATTACCAGTATTAAAATTATGAAGATTTGAAATTTTAATGTTGATTTACATAAATCAAATAATAAGCATTTACAGTTGCCTCTGAACCTATTTATTTAGTCATCAATGAATTAATATATACAGGGTTGCTGAAAAGTCTTAGAACGGTCTAATATCTTCTGTACTCATAAACATACAAACATAAAACTTTGTACAGTGACATAAGGCATTATATTGAACTTTTTGATACTATCAGTAGCTCTTCACCACCTCAGGGGATGGCCCATAAGGAGCTGGTGGAAAATCTTAAATGTAAGCCAAGGTCAATGTTCAGACCATATTAAAGGTCTTAATTGGTAGAAGATCATGCTGCAAATTAGGTTACACCTAAACAAAATGGCGGCACTCGAAAGTTGTAATACTGATCTTATGTGCAAGTTCATGAATGGCATAATTTTATTGTAACCACGTCAGATGAAGCTACAAAACTTCACACATTAATACTTTACGCAATCACCTACTTTTAGATGTATTCAATGTCCCATAGAAGTATGGGAATGGTCCACGAGGAGTCAAAACGTTATTTATTCTGTTACATTTGTTTTCTAATGAAAAAGTCCAAATGCAAGAATATTTAGAAAATGTCATATAAATTAGGCTCACTTTGTTTATAGTCCATTTAATTTTTATTTCTTCCCGTTTTTTTTTTTTTTTTTTTTTTTTTTTTTTAAAATGGATTTAAAACAAGATAAGCCAGCAAATTGTGCGTCTTATTTGAACGTAGTAGAGTATAATTTAGAAGCCACTCAAATATGAGCAATGTAGATGTTTTCTGAGCTTGCCCAAGGCATATAATTCAATAAATTAAACTTTATTCATCATAAAGAGTTTCATCAATCTGAAGCTAATCTATCAAATAGAACACATACAATGGTCAATATATAACATATATTGTTGCATATATAAAAATAATGGCTGCAACATTCAAATCAAAAATCAGTTTGCTTTGATTTGATTAAACAAAAATTGATGGTAAACCTTAATTTTGTGTATATTTAGTCATTTACATAAGTGACTACTTATATTCAAATATGTATCTCATAAATATTTTTTTCAAGAATGGTTAAAATTGAATTTACAATAATATTAAAATGACAACAAATAAATGGTTCAAGGAATTGGCACAAACTTTCCCCCATATTAAACACTAAAAAATCAAAACTTTAAAATTACCAGCTTGATTCCCAAATATGTTTTATTTTTTTGTTGCCATAACTCAAAAACTAGTGAAGTTAGAGATATAGTTTTTACTAAAATATTTTAAATGTTATTCACATCTTTTCTGAAAATTTAATCAAAAATAGTTTGAGCAGTTTTTGAGAAAATTCTATTTTTGTATGTTTTTGCCCATAAAAATAAAAAAACCTAAAATTTCAGAAAGTGAAAAAATAGTTTGGAAATATATGCTAAATACACCTATATACCAAATTTTATAAAAATCTATTCATCTGTTTTGCCTCCAGCGAAGTGCACATACACACAGACAGACACACATACGGACAGACATCAAATTTTTTTTCTAAATACAACTTTTTTGGGTTCAGGGGACCCTAAAATGAAGTTTTGGATGATCACACTAATTTCTCTAAGCTAACGCATATGGGAGAAAGTAAAAAGTTAAAATATAACTGAACCAAAATACTTATATTAAAATTGATTTTATTTATTTGTTGAATTATTTTATAAAACAACCAACTGGAAAATCCTGATACATTGGTAATTTTATTTCTCACAGATCATTGATTTGGAAGATCCCACAACCAAGCCACCAAAACATCGGGAGAATTTGCCTTGGCCATCAAGACCTCGTCATGATGTTAAGTCTTACAGCAGACAAACTTACAATAGTCCTAGCTCCTTAGACAGGCCAGGACTCCAAGCACCCCCGCCACCACCTCCGTCAGCCACCGGGCAAATACTGAGCAGCCCCCAGACTTCTGTCAAACTGCCCCTTACTTTGAGTACGGTTAGTTGAATTATGAAAATTACTTTATATTTATCCAATATTTAACTCTTTATACAGGAATAATGATGTACTGGGAAGTAGTTTTCTCAAAATATGATTAAATAATTTTAATATCTTAGTTCACGAGTAAATTGCTATATTAAGAGTGAAAAAATATATTGACTGTATTAAAAATGAGATGTATTTTACAAAAAATTTAAAATGAAACATATGAAAATGTGTAAAGCAAATTAATATGCTGTACATCAGTGGTCTTCAACCTTCTCTTGATGATGACAATGACTTCAACAAGTCTCTTTACTCTCCATGAACATGCAGATTTCTTCTTTCAAATCAAAAACCCTTTTTAAAAACTTTCCTCGACTGAGCCAAGGAATCTCTGTGTAATAAATTACATCACCATACTCTGCATTCATCTCACTAAGGAAGGTTTGGAATTCCCTGTGGTTCAGTCCTTGTGATCTGATAAAATTCACGATTTTAGTCACATCTTTAATGACATCTTTGAAACAAACACTTTTTGCACACAAATTTTCTTGATGGATAATCCAATGATATTGTATGAACTTTTCATTTTCACTTGCATCTTTCTAATCAGAGCTACAACACCTTCATTTTTTCCCGTCATTGCTGGGGCCCCATCAGTTACAACACCGCTCAAGTTATCCAGATTTAGGCCAAACCAGTTTAAAGTTGAAGTGAAAGCCTTGTAAATATCAGTGCCTTTAGTAGTGCCCTTCATTGGAAATAGTGCTGCCATTTCCTCGGTAATAGAGAATTTTTTATCGATTCCTCTAATAAAAATGGCTAACTGAGCTGTATCTGTAAATCAGTGCTTTCATCAAGTGCTACTGAATAAAAAACAAACTTTGAAGCACGGTCTTTAAGTGAGATTTCAATATCCTGAGATAGCTCCTCAATTCTTCTGGCAACTGTGACCCCAGATAAACTAACCTTTGAAAACAAATGTTTTTGTGTTGGGCATAGGATTTCAGCTGCCGATTCCATACACTGCTTTACAAACTCACCATATGTGAATGGCTTTGATTGCTTAGCAATTTGTTCAGAAATGATATAGCTAACTTTAACACTTGATTCACTTTCGGCGTTTTGCCGAGTAAACGTAAATTGTTGATTCTCAAGTTTTTTTCCTTAAATCTCGCACCTTATCCAATCTAAACTGACCTTGTACTGCGTCCATCTTGGAAGAGTGCTTTGTGTCATAATGCCGCTTTAAATTGTACTCTTTCATTACGGAGACAGACTCATTACAAACCAAACAAACTGGTTTGATTTTTATATTTACAAAAAAGTATAGATCAGTCCACTTTTCTTGAAACACTCGGCACTCATCGGTAATCTTCCGTTTCTTACTACACGAAGCCATTATTCACTAAACTTAAACTAACATTCACTTGCGGGCAGACAATAGAAATAGGTGTAACAGACTGAGACAATGACACTGGTGTGGATTGCGATGCTACGAGTGACCTTGAGCATCAGGGTTGCCAACCTGCTTTGCCACTTAACGAATTCCCTACTACGGCCGAAGCAATTGGCCAACTTCAGTGCTGCAAAGTTTTCCTATTTGTTTAGAAACAAAATCATTTGGCGGGCCACAAAAACATACATGGCGGGCCGCGGGTTGAAGACCACTGCTGTACATGTTTATATGCTATATATACATGTAGCATATATCCTCCTCTGTTATGCTTACTGATTAGGCCTCTCCATATTGTCCTATCCCCCACAGTTCCCCTTCCTCCTCCATTTAACAACTCACTCCTCTCCTTTCCACATCTCTCTTCACCCCTTCAATCCTTCTTCTAGGTCTTCCTCTGAGCCTTATCCTATCAACCACCAGTAACTCCATCATTTTAGTAATTCTCTCAAATTCTTCTCACGTGTCCAAACCATCTTAGTCTTGCGTTTTCTACTTTTTCTCTTAAACTATCTTCCACTACCCCTCTTCTGATTTCTCCATTTCTGTCTTTATACCCCTTTGTTTTACCCTTAATATTCCTTATAAATCACATTTACCACTGTAAGTGTATGGGTGGGTCAATACCACTGTACGTGTATTGTGGGTGGGTGGGTCAATACCACTGTACATGTATAGGTGGGGGGGTGGGTAAATACCATTGTCCATATAAGGGTGAGGGGATGGGTCAATATCACTGTCTGTGAAAAGGGTGGGCGGGTAGGTCAATACCACTGAACGTGTAAGGGTGGTAGGATGGGTCAATACCACTGAACGTGTAAGGGTGGGCAGGAGGGTCAATATCCCTATCCGTGTAAGGGTGGGCGGGTGGGTCAATATCACTGTCTGTGTAAGGGTGGCCGAGTGGGTTAATATTACTGTCTGTGTAAGGGTGAGCGGGTAGGTCAATACCACTGAACGTGTAAGGGTGGTAGGATGGGTCAATACCACTGAACGTGTAAGGGTGGGCGGGTGGGTCAATACCACTGAACGTGTAAGGGTGGGCGGGAGGGTCAATATCCCTATCCGTGTAAGGGTGGGCGGGTGGGTCAATATTACTGTCCGTGAAAAGGGTGGGCGGGTAGGTCAATACCACTGAACGTGTAAGGGTGGTAGGATGGGTTAATACCACTGAACGTGTAAGGGTGGGCAGGAGGGTCAATATCCCTATCCGTGTAAGGGTGGGCGGGTGGGTCAATATCACTGTCCGTGTAAGTGTGGGCGGGTGGGTCAATATCACTGTTCGTGTAAGGGTGGGTGGGTGGGTCAATATCTCTGTTTGTGTAAGGGTGGGCGGGTGGGTCAATATTACTGTCCATGTAAAGGTGGGCGGGTGGGTCAATACCACTGAATGTGTAAGGGTGGGCGGATGGGTCAATATCACTGTCCGTGTAAGGGTGGGCGGGACTCACTGTATTCTACTCCACTCACTTGTATATTCCACGTTTCCTTCCCAAACATAACTATCGGCCTATAATACGTCTTTTACATGGTCATTTTTGCTTTTGGTAGTACTTTCTTATTCCAAAAAATATGCTTTGATTTGGAACAATAGTGTCACCTGTTTTATAACCAGAATTATACTGAGTTAAAGTTAAATTCAGTTTGAGAGAAGCAATTTTCTTTTCAACTGTGTTTTTGAGGATGATAATAACCATAACAAATGTAATATCTATCTTCTTAGTTTTTGTATTTTATAGAGTTTAACATCCTAACTGACAAATCCTGTCTAATTCCACCAGAGAGAGTTACTTATGTTGCTGAAAATTTCAAAATTATTGTTATTTGTAGTTTGATGCTTGTCATCTATATTATTTGGTGAGACTGTTTATTTCTTATCATATATTTTCAAACAAACCTTTGCTAGTGTTCTAACCAAATCTAATCTGTCTTATGTCTTTAACTTGCAGAACAAACAAGTGGTATGTCCGTACAAAGCGACAGGTCAATTCCCCTATGCTCCAGACTGTCGGCGATTTGTCAACTGCTTCAGAGGCCGAGGAGTAGTCCAAGTCTGTGCACCTGGGACACTGTTCAACCCACTTACTCAGGAGTGTGACTTTCCCGCCAAGGTTAGATGTCTGGAAACTAGATCTGACTACAGAATATTGCCAGGACAGCAGTTGCTGCAGGAGAGTGGTGCGTTAAAATTATAACTATACTGTTCATATTTAGTATATACATGGGCGGAGTTAGACCTTCTATGTTGGGGGGGGCACAAGTAACAAGTTTACTATGCATTAAATTTCCTGTATCCTACTTTTTTCGGGGGGTCTGGGGGACATTTTTAAAAATTTCAGCTTAAAAACATGACATTTAGGTACCTTTTTTGAATGAAAAATACTTAAACTCAGAACATGAAATTGATGTTTATTTTTATCAAACATAAACATAATATTGGTTATATAGCCATATAAACCAGGTACGATATATACATATTTACTTTCTACAATACAATGGTCTCATATTGTCAAGCAATGTAACCCTTACATTAGCACTACAATATTAGCACTCCTTTATTAATAATTAAATAAGAGGTAATTTTCTATTACCTTTTTTGCATATTTATCCGTTAGTTTATCCAAGTTGAGACTTTTTACTAAATCAGATTCTGAATAAATGACACCCAAATTGGAGAAACGTTCTTGGCCCATGGATGACCTAAGCCATTCATTAATTCTTCTCATTGTCGAGAACGATTGTTCACAAGTAGCACTATTAGATGGAAGGATAAGACAAACCTTAAAAAGCAGTTTGAAATTGGGATAAATATCATCGCATTAAAACTAGTTCTTTTAATATTTTAACCAACTCTTTAAGCGGTATTTCTTTCGGGTTGATACCATCTGACTCAAGAACGCACAGCGTAGGATGCTCATTTCTGATATTAGCATAGTTTGGTTCAATCCGGGCACTGGATATTTCTGTATAAACGATTCAGATTTCTCTACATTGAGGCAAAGGAACTCTTCACTCGCATATGCTACTTCCATTGCTTTACCGGCAAACCTTCATTTGAGTTCACTTATCAAAATATCAAATATTGGGTAGTAAAAGTAACAACGGTACTGTACCTTGCTGTTCACTTCACTGTTATCACTCAAACTCTCTGTATCAACTCCTCTTGACTGTCCAACAGTAGACATGACAAAATATTCATTAAGAGTTTTTGAAATAACTCGTCGACGTTTGGGCGCAATATGTGAACTTGAAGTCGAATGACTTTCTTTTTCCAAGGAACGAGATGTTGTGGTACTCTCATTGGATTGTGTTGTGATGCAAATATTTTCAGGAAATAAATGTAGTTTGTGAATCCTTGAAAACTCCATTACTTCATTCCACTTTTTCTCCCAGGCGTTTTCACTTCTTTTTGACTCAAGCTTCATAATAATTGCTCCTGCTGCTTTCGCACGTCTTGCTATGCAAGAGTCCTCCTTCAGAAGCGCTTTGCTGAAGATATTTATATGAGAAACACTCCAATAAAAATATTAAACATACTACAAAGTCCATGGATGTAATTGAAACCAGTAATCCTTTGGCCTGTGGAGACTTTGAATTCCTTAGATCATTAGCAATCTTTTTGAGGACGGCACAAATTGCATCAAAATGACTGTTAACATATTGGACAGCACTAGCCTTACATGACCACCTAGTGTCACTTAATTTGTGGATCCCATGTGGGCCTGGGACTTTGATCTGTAGCTCCTCTTGCAGTATTTTGTATTCCGCATGCATATCAGGATTAGAAAAAAACTCATATAGTGACTGCATCACATTAAAGAAGAAACAACTGTAGTTATTGCTTTCATGACAGTTTACAAGAACCAAATTAACCTTATGTGCTAAACAGTGCACATACATGGCGAGAGAATGGGTATCCCTGATGATTTTCTGTAGCCCATTCTTTACTCCGGACATTACACTCGCGCCATCATGTGATTTACCTATTAAAGTAGCAGTTATACCTACTTCCTTAAGGTAGTTCAAACTAATGTTTGCTAAGGACTCAGCAATACGATCTAGAGAAACATCCTTCATTGTTAGCAATCTTTCTTTAATTTCTGACTCGCAAATATCTTATACAAATACACAATTGTTGAACTCTGTGTGACTTTGCTTCATCGACCATTAAGGCATAAAATCCAGATTCGTTTATTTCATTCACTATTGTACTTAAAACCTCTTCAGTAACAATTTCGAAAATTTCGTTTTGAAATTCATGACTTGTTAAATTGAAATATCGTTCATATTTACCTTTGAATTTAGCATCATATTTTGAGTATAATTCACATAACTCTAAATAATTTCCCTTGTTGTCTGACGTTTCTTTTTCATCGTGTCCACAAAAAGGCATTCCTTGTTTGGCCAAAAATAACAAAAGGTACAAAATTTGCTTAAAATATTCACGATTTTCAGAAATAAGTTCTTTATGAGATGATGATATTTCCGAAGCAATTCTATCCTTTGGCTTTCTATAGTTATGCCACTTCGCCATGGAAAATAAGTGACTTTCACTGGACGCATGCTTTTCTAATTTTCCCCCTATCTTCTTCCAGTTACTTATGCCTTTTTCAGTTACAGATACTTTTTTATTGTTAGAAGAAAATATCCTGCAAGCGTAACAGAATACAGTATCTTTCTTTATACTGTATTCTAGCCATTCAAATTTCTTAAAATAAAATGGTGTAAATGCTCGTTTTGAATTTTTAATGTCTGAAAGTGGATATGTAGTCAAAATTGGGCGCGATGGACCCGTCTCTATATTACCAAGGTCCAATTTTTTTTAATAGGCTCCTTCATCATAAGAAGAAGTAATTGAATCAGTTTGTTTCCTTACGTCATCCAAGACTTTGAACAGCCTGGGGAAGCTTTTATTGAACACTCAGATTCCGCTTCTTCATCAGTCTTAGACACGGTCACTGGTTCTTTTATTTAAAAAAGTTCTAATGTCTGTTGTTTTTTACTCATCTTGTTTAAACTGTAGATTCCATAGATAAACAAAACAGAAAAATAATAATACTGTAATTAATTAATATAGAAACACCACTCATCTCATATTAAATAACACAAACAAAAACACTTATTTTAATACATGAAGTAAGAAAGCGGGAACAGAGCATGAACACTAGCTGACAACTGCTGACTGACTGGGCTGGGTAGACCGCCGGCTGCGCTAAACACGACTAGATTCAGTCAGCCGCGCCAATTTGTAGATGGTAGGTAGTCGAAGTCAACCCGTAATTGTATTGTATAAGTAGGATGCTAATACTCGCACTAATCTTCATTTTGGATTAATGGCATTCTAATTTATTATTATTAGTATATATAGAGTCAACATGCATTTAAGTTCATCGTTCATTTAGTAACTTTTATATAAAATTATATTCCTTATAAATAAAAATTAAAATTCACACGAAGGTTGGGGGGGCATTGCCCCCCCCCATAACTCTGCCCATGAGTATATATCATCAGTATTGAATTTAGTTAGTGCTACTCTTTAGAAGGAAGCATCAATCCACCATAGGTTTGGCTGAAACACTTTGAAACACATTTTTAACGCTATTCTATTCATAATGTATTAGTCCTTAGTTAATATCAATATATTTTCACTATTCTGAAATGAAAATAGGAAAAAGGCCTCATTTCATTAGGAGGGTGGGCCCTCCCGGATCTAGCCTTATCTGCCCTCCTCTTTCTATTGCTAGCTAAACAACCCCTCAAGTCTTAACATTGCAGGTTTCCAAACCCAACTACACCTGATGCTGGTACAATCATAATGAATTTTTATAGTTAAAAAATTACCCCAATTGGTAATTAATCTTCCACCATTGCCACTAGTCCAATAAGCATTCCAGATTCTGTGGTCACTACGTAAAAATACATCTGAACCATTACGGACATTTTAAGTGATATGACCAACTTGAAACAAAGAAAAACATTTTTGTTTGAACATTTAGTATCGCACACACTTTTATGACTAGTTTAACATACTGAGTTAGGAGAAACTCTAAAAGAGTATACATTTTAAATTCTGATAATTTAGGGTAGACTCGTACTCCAAGAGACAAAAATAATTTATGGGAATACTATGAATTACAGCAATTATTGACTTTTTAATAAAAACAAAAAATACCTCAGGTTTACCTTGGCAAATTTGAAAAACATTCTCATTTCATTTACAGTGCTAAACCTATTCCTTAAGTGTAAAAACTAAACATACATTTAAACGATTGCCAATATGCCAATTAACAAAGAAATTGAACTAATGAAGAAAATAAATTTTGGGAAACCTAAGTAAGTGCAATCTTGAAAGTACCCTGAAGACATGTTAAAATTTTATGAGCAATAATGCTAAAAAGCATAAGGATGAAATTTAGAAAAAGAATTGGTAAATTTACAGCACATAAATGGAAAACTAAAGTGATCAGTTCTGATGAAATTTTTTAATCATTTAATCGTAAAATTATATCATCTCACTTTAAAAAGACATCCACTAAACAAAAATCGTGGAAATCTTCCAATTTATACCAACTTATAAAGGCAATGTTAGGATCTCCCAATCTATTCCAATGTCGTTTCAAATTGATCACATAGTCCAAAGACATTCCAAAAGTACAAGTTCAAAAAGGGACAACTTAAATATTAAGACCCGTATGTAACCCAAATAAAATTAAAACTTAAACTAAAAAAAGTTTTAAAAATAACTCTCAAAGGGGCTGGACCTCAAATCACTGTAGTGTATGCATAAGTAGATGGGAGGGTCATCACCACTGTACTTTTATGGATGAAGGTGGGTCATGAGGGGTCCTCATGGAAGTATCGATGAAGGAATGACTGACTGCTACCAAATCAAAATTAGGGGAGTGTTCAGAACTACTTCGGAGAATAACTGGAACTAGACAAGTAGGTGGCCTTTCTACATTATTGTTTAATTAAATTTTAGAAAAATTACACCAGGAATTATAAAAGCCTTGTTTTAAGTGTGGGTCTTTTATTATTATTATTTAGGCCAATATTGGACCACTTTAGTAATCAATACAGTACATCCTCGATTATCCGGCCTCGCTTTAACCGGCAGTCCTTGTCATCCGGTTCGGCAAGTAGATGACAATAAAAATTATTTACAAGATCAGAAGCACGCATATGCCATACACAAATGTTTTGGTTTTGCATTTTGCAAATAACAGGTGCTGTATTGACTTGTCACCCTCTCTCGAAAAGCGGTCGCTTGTTGCTGCGTAATAATTTAATAATACGCCTGAAGATCCGAGCTGGCAACGTTGTTTACTTTTGTTCAGTGTGGCTGGTCAAAAGAGTCCATTTCGAGAATGGGTGAAGTGGAACAGTTCATTTTAAATACACATCCTCAGCATTGTCAGTCTGTTGTTGATATAGTGGAGTGAACACATATTCTTCTTTTTTAAGCAGTGGTTTATTATAAGTGAGTAGGCTAAGTGTTTTTAGCCAAGATGAGTGAAATAAAAAGGTTGTAAAAAACTTAGTTGTATTTTTAATTATATTCTGTGTAGTATTATAAAGCAGCTTCAAAGTTGGCGGTAATAAACATAGTTCGTTTCATTACAATTGCTGCAGAGCGTGTTGTGTCAGATGCAATTTGTAGGCACCCCGCATGCTGTCTGTTACCAGTTACTAAACGTGTTTCTCCAATAAAACAAAGTTATTTATGACTTATGTTTTATCCGGCTTTTATCGTATCCAGCTTGACCTTCGCCACATTAGGCTGGATAACCGAGGTTTTACTGTATAAGTTAGGTTTTTTTTTTAAGTTAGTCAATTATTTGTTTTATTATAGGTTCACCAGATATTTATAGAAGAAACGTGATTACACATCCTACACCAAATGAAGATTGGAAGAGGGGTTTCAAATCTTACAAAGTGACCAGGCCCCCACCTTTAACTGATCACACAGGTGTCCAACCACCTGGTCCGGAGTATCGCCAACCCCCTCTTCCGAGTCCCTTGCTTCAGCCCCCTCCCCTGCCCATACCCAGTCCCATGCTTCAACCCCCTTCCCAGCCTGTACCTACTTCGTTACAACAACACCCTCATGGCCCATTCAACATACCACCTATGATGTTTGGTGGTAGTCCAAATATTTCCAGTAGCAGTTTAACTCCCAATCCAGGTTACTATATCATCTATAAAACACCTCCTAAAAACGAACCTGGATATCCGATAAGCTCTGTGTCTCCTTGGCAGCCAAATAATAGAACATATCAGATTTCTCACCCAACTAATACTAATCCACCTCAATTATTTTCAGGGAATCAACCAGGTTTATCTTCAGGGGATTTACCACAGTATCCCTCGTCCTACCCTCAACCTGGAGAACCCTATTATCCCCAGTATAATCCACAAGTTGGCCAGTACCCTCCTCAACAATTTAATAACAATCCAGGTCAACAGGGAGGCCAGTTTTATCCTCCCCCCACACAGTCACAACCTCAGAATGTTCCAAGCACTGGAACATATCCGGGCTCGCCTTATCCTACTGGAACTGCTCAGTCACAATATCCACAAAGTTATCTTCAAAAACAACCACAACAACCAGGAGGATCTTTCTATCCTCCACAAAATCCTCACAGCTTTTCTCAATACCCTAATGGCCATTCTTATAATCAAAATGGCCCACCTGGTAGTTACCAAAACGTACCTCAATTCCAAACAAATTATTATCCAGGGGTAAATAGTTCCCAAAATCAACCTCAATTGCCTCAACAATATCCTAGTCCTCAAGGGGGAGCATATCAGCCCACTTCTGGTGCAGTTCCAAACCCCGTATATTCAGAGGGAAGAGGTTATACTCCAAATACAAATATTGGTTTTCCAACTCAAAGAAACAAAACTGAAAATCCACAACTGTATCCAGTACAAAATCCTCAAGGAACAAATTCCAGACCAAGCTATCAAACTGGGAGCAATCAGCCTCAGTTCCCTTCTGGATATCCTGGACAAACTTCACCTATTGCTCCTCAATATAACCCTAACATCCCTCAGCAGGGAAGAGATAACCAAGATTATAATCCTCAAGGAAATCCCGCTTATCCTGGATCAGATTCTTATGGGCAACCCCAACCTGGATATCCTCAAAGTAGAGAACCAGATATTTTCCCTCAAGGGGGCCAACCTGGATACTTCCTTGTCAACCAAAACCCAAATGATCCAGTTGTAAAAAAGCACCCTCCTAAATACAACCCTGTCGATCCAAGTAAGAGCAATATCAAATGCCCTCCTGGAGCCAGTGGTTTGTACCCCCATCCTGACTGCTTCAAGTTCCTAAGCTGCGATCATGGACGAACGTTTGTTATGTCCTGTGGTCCTGGAACTGCCTTCAATCCAGCCCTCTCTGTTTGTGACTGGCCTAACAATGTTGACTGTGGACTCTCTACTAAGGGTGGAGATCCAAGTTTTCCTGAGGAAGATGATGAAGACATCTTTGAAAATGATCCTAACACAAACGGTATGTGAATTCAAAACAGAAATAACTCCTGCTTTTAATGTTGTTAATTAATTCTGAATGTATTTCAAAGCATATCATGATACATACAGTTCATATAATGAGTTAAATAATGTAATGTAATAAGCTTATGTATCCCTAATCTAAAACTTAGTGAAGGTTGAAACCTTTACTTTATATATAATATACTTTAGAGCAGATACTGCCTGTCACAGTCTGGAGAAGAGACCTTTTGTGAAGTTTATGATTTGTTTCCTAGCCTGTTGCAAGACAATTCTCATAGAGCATAATACTTGCTTTTTTAACTTGTGTGCTACAAAATAACATTAATCTTTATATATATATAAAGAACAACACTTATGGTGTTTTCAACTGATAATGGTCTTTCGAGACAGAAATCGATCTTGAACATTAAAAACACCAAAAAAAGATTGCTAAGTGTTGTTCTTTATATATATAAAAATATTAAGCAATCTAATAGCTACAAATGTCAAACAAAAAAATTAATCTTTATTTTGACAACTCAACCTTAGTTAGCAACAATTACTACACTCGTACATCTACACTCATCACACTTATTCCGCCCCTCATATTCGCCCATATCTTGACGATCGGCATCTTAATAATAAATAAAATTTAAAAAGTTAGCTATAAGCATATATTTTAAAAACCATGTTAAATCTAAAATACTGTTTCTTTTCCAAACACGACTAGATTGAACATAATTTTTTTTAAAGCTGTACCAATATCTTGTTTTACTAAACTATATTTTTTATAAACTGGCTCCCCAAGTAGCTGGCTGATGTAATTCACACACTTAGATCATGGTGAGGTAATTCAGACTACAGAATATCATAATTGTTCTAACTTTAGTTTTTTTTTCTATTGTTCAGTTATAATACTATTTATCTTTAGTGATGCTTTATTTCTGATTATTCTATTTGCTATTATATTTGTGTCCTTCCTTGTGATCTAGGTTCACCCTTTTCCATTAACCCAGGCCTCCCCTCCAGATTTAGGCCAGGATCTTTCCAATTTTGAAACGTAGGCATTAACCTTAATGATGAAACATGGCGGTTTACCTTGCAACAGTTTACAAACGACAAAAACTAAAATTTCCAATCTAATATATAGCTGTAGTTCAAGTGAACGTCACAACACAAATATATTACAATATAAGCAAAAATTACACAAATATATTACAATACAAGAACAAAATGCACAAATAGATATACAAGAACCACCCATACACGTACAGTTATATCGACCCGCCCAACCACCCACACACGTACAGTGGTATTGACCCACCCGCACGCCCATACACGTACAGTAGTATTGACCTACTCAGCCGCCCATACATGTACAGTGGTATTGCTAAGAGAGGTTTCAACTTAATATAGGAATAGAAAATCAACTAACTCACTTATGGAAATAAGTCCACTAAACATAATTTATAAGTTTATTTATTTACAGTGCCACTGGCATTGTTTTACGTAATTAACTGTAGTTACACAATAAATGCTATAATCCTACATCTGTGATTCAAAAAGTGCAAAATTTATGAGTTAGAAAATTAATTTAATGATGAATTAAATTTTTTAGTAAACTAAATTTACATTAAATTCATGTTTAATCCTATAGTAGATCAAGAGTTAATGAATATTTATATTAAACTGATGTTAGTAATAATAAATAATCTATTAAATCTATTTCAGTTACTGGGAATATACCTGATTACAACGATGAGAATCCAAGTCCTTCGGAGCTTGTAGAAATCTTGCAATTACGAGGTAACTTTGGAGAAGAACAAGAACCACAAACTCTAGAAAGGACTACAACAACTACAACTGTAAAGCCGACAACATTTTCAAGATCTACCACAACACCAAAACCATCCACAACACCAAAGCCAACCACAACTATAAAGCCAATAACAAAAATAACCACACCAAAATGGCAACAACAAAACCAGTATAAAGATAAGCCTTCAGCTACTTTTCCACCTTTTCCATCACAATCACAATCTGTGGATGTTGTGCCGGAACATGTTCCATCATCAAGAAACACGCCTGTGAGATCTCCAAAGAGGACGGTATCATCAAGGAGTGAACCACCACCAATCAGCAGGCAGCTGTTACGGCTACGAGGAGGGCAGAGTGCCAGTGAGGGCTACGTCGAGATGAGAGGACTGGAAAAATGGGGAATGGTATGTGACCGACACGGAGAATGGACCATCACTGAGGCCAATATTATCTGCAAACAACTTGGCTACCACAGGTAAAGCACTATTAAATTGTCTGGGGAAAATTTTAAACTATTTTATTTGTTTTATCAATTTTTTCCTACTTTTTCCTCAATTTATATTTAAAAGAAGTGATCATGTGACACCAGGGGAAGACTGCTGGTAGTACATAGTGTAATGTAGGTCAAACTAAAACTAAAACTTCCATAACTAGTTCAATAGACAGAACATACCTTTCTACCAGATATAAATGTATATCTTCTATCTAAATCAATTAAAGTTTGCAAATGGCAATTTTTTTATAAATATCATACTATATTTAAATCACTCAGATCGATGTGAGTGTAAGACTTGCTTATTCATTGTTATGGGCAAATATGAGTGGCGAATAAGCGTGATGAGTGTAGATGAATGAGTGTAATCATTGTTACTAAGGTTGACTGTTTCTAAGAAAGAGGTATTTATTATTAGCTGAATAACCAGGGCAACTAAGGACACTTTAGCTTTGAACCACATAGTGCTAACTGACACATGACTCCGTGTCAGTTAGCACTATGACCTACATTGACTCCGAACCACATAGTGTTGGTCTATTTTCAGCTAACTGACAAGCCTGACACTCAGTTCTCTTCCCTTCACAACATCTGAACTTTGACTAGCATCCAACATATTATTATATACACCTAGAATAGACATCTCATCCAATTGGAATGTGCCTGTAATTTGGTTAGTTAGTGAGGTTTGCCACCACAGCTGGTTTCAACTACATGAGACTACACTAGCGCTCCACAACTGCACCCCAAATTAGCGGATAATTTTTAAAATAAAATTTTACATTTCATGAGAAATTATGTGTGTGTATAAAATCAACGCTATGAGTAAAGGTGAGCTCTATATATGTGTAGTTCAGATATTTGTAGTTAAGTTACTAACTGAAGACTCTCAAGCACATTGTGTAGTTCCAGTGTACAGGTTCCTACCACGAGTTACTTACTACCAAGGGCTCAGTCATGAAACGTTTATCTAATTTATTGAACACAGCACTTTTTGACTTGACTAGGCTATAATGTAATAATAGATGAGCAAACACGGTTTTATCTCTTATTATTTATTTTATCTCTGTACCTATTGTTACCTCTAACTTGTTAATAACAATAGCACCTGTAGAGCTTGCTAAAGTATTGTCAGACAAAAGTTATTGTTATGATCTTCCCATTTGGAAAATCAAAGCTGTGTAATAGTCCGTATGGACAATAGTATTGTTGTTTCAATCATAGTGAGTTGAAAAATTTAACTATTAACATTTACATATCAATAATATGTTTGATATTAAAACTTTCATCATATTTTTTCTGAGTCTTAGTCTCAAAAAGGGCCATTTATTAATGGTAAGTCTACAGCCATTATAGAATTTGAGTAGTTTATAATTATTAGCTTAAGTTATGAATAAAAAAAAAAATGGACAATGCTCATCAGTTCATGATATATAATGTTAACGAAATATTAAATCAAAATGAACAACCAGAAAGACTGTCGGACCTTGTGTCCAATAGTGGTTTGTAGCTCTGCTGAAAAAAGTTTGTATAAATCAGGGTGGATTATTTTGTTGCCATTAGCAGTATTTGAACATCAATATATTTTATTGAGTGTACATTAAACGTTTAAGAACTTGTTTTGAATATGACTGAGTAAACGTATGGATGAAGAATTTTATTGGAATTTGTTATTAATAATAACTCAAATGTGGCAGGGGAGCAGAGCTAACTTGGCAGGGTCGGCCTACATCGGGAGAAGTGGTGGCGAAACCAGCAGTTGCTTTCAGTTCTGTATGGTGTAACGGCAACGAAACTAACATTCTGGACTGCACCACCAGGAATGGTAAGGAAGTTTAAAATTAATGAATCTAAACATGGCTGGTGTAAGGCTGATTCTAAAATGGTCATATGGTTTACTTCGTTGTGCATATAAATTAAGCATATATATATTTTTAATTTTATCTACATTTTCTCAATTGCTTCTCAAAATGTTTGCAAATTACATTACATATTAATACACAAAATTATTTATAACACAAGAATGCTATTAATTGATAAGATAAGATTATTTAATTAGTGTGTTCAAATATTATTTGAAACATTATTTCTTAAAACTGTCACGGGTTGAGGAAAAGTTGTGGTCTAAAACTCAATATGTACGGGTTACCTATTGATGCAGAAAATATCTTAAACTGGCCATTTTTTTTTTGCAATATATGTATTCAAATGTCTGGTTGTTTATGCATTATGTATCTAAAACTGTTTGCAATTAATATTTTAGCTTAAAAAATGTTTAATATCAAATAGTTTTAACAGTTGATTGGAGACCTGAGACTCACATAGTTATTCTCCTTGCTAAAAACGAACTGTGGGAACAATATATTTAATATTTGCTAGATTAAAAAGCCTATTACATATATTTTTTGCAAATTTTCAATTCTTAATCCCTTTTATAATCCATACAGAAGAAAATAGTTTGAAAATCACACTATACAAAAAGTTTAAAAAAATGACAATTGGAAAAATCTTTATATTTTAATATGAAAAATGATTTTATAGCTATATTTTTTAATATTTTAAAATATTCTTGTGTACTCTAATTTTATTCCAAAATAATTGTCCTTAAAAAAAAGTTAAAGATTGTCTTATTTTAACCAGGTGAAAATAGGGCTAAGGAGCCCTCTCTAACACTTAACCTGGGCACCAAAGGCTTTACGTGACTTCCGAACCATGGGAGCGGCAGGGTAAAATCTATTAGTGGTCACATCGGGAATCGAACCCGGACCGGCAGCATGGCAAGCCAGCGCCTTAGCCCCTTATCTACGGCCGCTCCAATTCTAGTAATTATAAGTTTAAGGGTGCCTTGTAAAAATGAATCATCCTCTTAACCCTATTATGAGCAGGGATGAATCCTATTAATAGGACCTACCCTCTGTCATTAACTGGTAAAAATCGATCTCAACTTGAAGAAATAATATTCAAGAAGTCTAGTATTCTACTTCAATGGTTTTCCCATAACCGTCTGACAATAAATAAAAATAAAACCAAGTTTCCATATCAACAACTATGATCATTATCACCCCCTTTCTTGCTTTATTGGTGATGCATTAACCAGTCCTTCTCTGGTAACGAAATTTCTTGGAATTTACATAGATAATAACTTTAGATTTAAAGACCACATAGATTCTGTCTGTAAAAAACTAAGTTCTGGTGTATTTGTGTTAAAAGGTCTTTCTTCAACTCTGGACATATCTGCCCTATTAGCCGTATTTTATGGTTTAATTTATCCTCATCTTAGTTATGGCATTGAAATTTGGGGCTACGAGAATCTCGTGTTTAAACTTCAAAAAAGAGCTATTAGAGCCATTTTCCATCTCACTCATAGAACAACTTGCAAATTGTACTTAAAAGAAAATAGAATTCTGACTTTTCCTTCTATTTACATAAAAAGATCATTACTTTTTGTTAGAAATAATATGCATACCTTTCAGACACTCCAGAACGACCACAAATACAATCTTCGCCCTAACCATAACATCAATGTTCCTTCACATCAAACATCTTTCTATGAAAGACAGTTGGTGTGCAATGGTTCCATGCTTTACAATTCGCTACCGGATTCTCTAAAGGCCAAGAGTAGCGTGCAGAGGTTTGAAAAATAGATTAATGAGTTGTAGGTGCAGGGCTGCCACTACAGCGTTGGGGAATTCTCAAAATATTTTTCCTTATTCCCTACCACCATATGATATTAAGGGGACCCGGACACTCCTATCTTCCCCATGTTAATTTTCCAATATTGGTGCACACTTTTCTCAGAAACTGTTGAAGCTAGAGCAATACTTTTTGTTCTACTTAATTTTACCTATATTTAGTACACTTTAAAGCAGGGATTTTGAAATACACTTATTAGGGATTGAGAAAAAAAATTTTTTCTAGAACAATATTTTGCATCAAAATATTATTTTAAACAATTTATAAAACTCTTAATATCAAACGTATTTAAAAATCCTCACTTTAAAGTCTGCTAAGGTACCTATAGAAACTGTGGTAAAAATTTCATTCCATTATCTTCATTGGTTCCTGAGAAAACTGTGCACCAAGTTAAAAAAATTAATTTTTCGGGAAATCGCGATCAAAGTTAGAATTATATTTATAAGTGAAAATTTATATTTAACGCACTTTACAGAACTAAACAATGCCTCAGATAATAAATCTAATTCTAAAACTATATTTACACTTGTTTGTTCACTATATACAGAGTAATTTTCATCCACATCTCCTATTTAAATTTTGGAAGCACTGTCAACATCATCTAATGTAGGCCTATCAACCTTAGAAATACCTGAACAACTAGGCCTATCTTGTAAGTTTGAGATAGGTCTAGCAGACTGGTCATCAGAAGTTGGCTGTACTTTCTTGACACATACATTACGGCGCTTTTTAAAAACAGTTCCTGGTTTCCTTGGTCTTCTAGGCTTATTTTATCACTATAAAAAACTATTTACAAAATGAAAACTAATATTCAGCAAAAATCTCACACCATTGTTTGTAAACAAACTAATATTCACAAAACAATAACATAACATCTGGATTCTGGACTGTGAACTGTGGAATAGCATGAAGGTATAGCCAACCACACAAAACAAAATTACTGCTCCATATGAATAGAAAGTCTTACTATATAAAGTTACATATACTATTGTTGCCTAGAGATCAATCTTAACCATTGTTGTTTTACAAAAAAATTTTTTTGAATATTTTCGGAAGGGCAAAATGTAACATGTTATATATGAAAATGTTCAGAAAGAAACACACTACAATAATCAGCAAAAAACAAAAAAAGTGATTTTTTTCAGTATTTAAGTGTCTGGGTCCCCTTAATAAAACTATCTGTCAATATTATTTAAGGTTATTTTTATTGTAAGTATTTTTTTTTTTTTTTTTAATAGCTAATAATATGTTTTTGACCAATGTACTATTACAATAACGCTATTATGTGACTTGTTTGGCTGTTTGAATAAAGATTATTTTCTTCTTCTATTATATCTGTAAGTGGTGTTTCCAGACAGACAGTGCAAGCAAGAACGGGAGGCTGTATGGGTGCGATGCCACGATAACCCACAGTCGCTATGTCAGCCTGGCGAGGCCTCCTACAATGGCAGATGCTATCTGCTAGTGGTTCCCAAGGAAGAAGCCAAAATAGACAGCATTGGGTTCAGTCAAGGAGAGGCGTTGGCTCACTGTCAAGTGAGGAGAGGCCACTTGCTGGACATCACCTCGCAGGTCAGCTCGCTTCTTTAGCACTTACTGGAAGATAGTTTTACAATATTGGATGGAGATGATCTAAATGTTATTTTGATCCAAAGAACATACAACCTGTTGGAGAGTCCACACTCTTATGATGTGCACACATTATGTCTTATGGATGTATTGGAATATTGACAGTTATAATTAAAGATAGTCTGCTCTGCGGGTCTAGACCACTATACATGCTAGATGAATTAAGGGAGGAACCAATAAGGAGTTTTGCTGTGACCTCCGCCTCTTGTATATAATTTTAACTTTTTATGTAAATAGTTCTTTTAATTTTGACTCTGAATCTACTTGTGAAGCTGACTCAGTTGTGAATCATGGATGCAATCAATCTGGCAGTTGTCAGTCAAAGATGAAGTAATCAAGTATTCAAGTAAGTAAGTAAATAATTAATATTACAAAACAAGAGTAATATTTTTTTCCAATATACAGGGTGTTTGAGAAGTGTGGGGCAAAACTTCAGGAAATGATTAAATAGGTAAAAATAAACAAAAAAGTTTCTATGACTATGTTTCTTATCTCGCTTAGTTTGGTGTCTCGCTGTCTGTATGTGTGTTTAAAAAAAAAAAAACCTTATCTCCTACACGGTATTAGCTTATTAGCTATAGTTTTGAAAATTGACATGAATATTGAACTTTACACCATCTAATATAATCTATAAATAATATTTTTATCCGTTTCAAAATAGTGGCCGTTTAAAAATTGTAATGCTAAATGTTATGAAAACCAAAGAAAAAACAACAAATTTTCACGATACCTTATATTTAACGTAAAAAGAGGCAAATCTTTCAGCACCTTGTTTGTTTTAATCGGACAGTAAATAACTGAGAAAATGTAATTTTTCTGATTGTGTGCAAAATGTTTTTGCAAGTTTTGTATAATTGTGTCTATTGACTTGAACAAAACCACCAGTTAAATTTTGCAGACAATCAGAAAAATTACATTTTCTCAGTTATTTACTGTCCGATTGCAGCAAATGAGGTACCAAAAGAGTTTTCTCTTTTAAGCTAAATATTAGGTACTGTGACAAATTTTTGTTTTTAATTTGGTTTTCATGAAATTTAGCATTAGAATTTTTAAACGGCCGCCATTTTAAAACGAGTAAAAATATTATTTTATATTTTTAGATTATATTAGGTGGTCTAAAGTTAAATATTCATTTCAAGTTTCAAAACTATAGCTAATATCGTTTAAGAGATAAGGTATATTTTTTAAAACACACATACAGACAGATGCCAAACTAAGTGAGATAAGAAATGAAAATGTTTTCATAGTTACTTTTTTGTTTATTTTTACCTATTTAATCATTTCCTTGAGTTTTGCCCCACACTTTTCAAATACCCTGTATATTAAATTTTTTACTGAAAAAAAAAATACACTTCTACAACTATAACGATCCTGGGTAGACTGTGAACATCTTTTCAAGCCCCTTTGCAAAAATAAAACTACAATTTGTACGAGATATCTTTGTTAGTTTAAAAACGTTTATATGCTGACAAAACTTACATAACCCAAAAATAAAAAATTTCCTTCTCACTTCAAAATTTCATTTCATGATTTCTTATTGAATTAAAATTAGGTTACACATAAAGACTTATATAAATTTAGTATTGCGAATTCTATTTAATAATTTGGGCGAGCCGGTGTCCGAGCGGTCTAAGGCGTCAGGACTTTGAGCTTGGGTTAGAGACAGCGCTGGTTCGAATCTGGCCTAGACTGGAAATATTTATCAGTAATAATAACCTTCTACTGATAAATAGAAGTGTTTGCCCCCTTACTCTGTCTGAACAAGTTCCTCTCACAGATCAATAGTCTATGTAATGTTAATGTTAATGTTAATCAATGGGCAGAGTAATGTTAAGAATTAGAACTTGGTACTGCTACAATCATTGTTTCTTCCTGAAAAAACAACATGCCACTTGTAAAATGTTTACATTATTGTTCCATTAACTTTCCGTGGGAAATTTTATAATTTGAATCTCCAAAACTTCCCCTATTTGTTTTAAATGTTAAATTGCCTCTGGATTGAATAATTTGGATAATACTTACCTACTTACCCTTTTATAGCCTTTGTGGGACCACTTTAGTGCTAATTCACAGTATGACTACACTGATAGCAGCAGAGGATTAATGCATTTCCGTAATATAAACAATTAACGAGAACAACAAAAATTGCAAGGAAGAATAAATGCAAATGAACATAGAATACAATTTAATTCGGACAAGCCTATTCTTTTCCAAGTCCTCCCGCCAACCTCACACACAACCAAGCGAATATGTTCATTCAGCGAGGCCCCTTCCCACCTGACATATTATCGTGCTTCTCTCTACATATATATCCCTCACACTACTCCACGTACAAACGAGCCTTCACTTACCGAGGCTTCCCACCCACCTGACATACAAACGAGCCTTCACTTTCTGAGGCCTCCCACCCACCTGACATACAAACGAGGTTTCACTCGTCATGGGGGAGAGTGGATTATTTTAGTTTCCTTCTTTCCAAGTACCTCTTCACTCTGTCATATCTTGCTTTCCTCAGTTAATATGAAACTAACCAGGTTCAAAATAATTGGATCTACATTCAGTCCAAATTTAACAGGTGAGTAAACATGTACGTCAGTGAGTGAGTGATACCAGTCAAGCTTTGTCGCAAAGTGATTTCATAAATATTACGTTTGACTTTACTGTACAGACCCTGTATTGGTAAGTTCAAAAAGCACGTGC
Source organism: Stictocephala bisonia (assembly GCA_035578905.1). Classification (NCBI taxonomy): domain Eukaryota; kingdom Metazoa; phylum Arthropoda; class Insecta; order Hemiptera; family Membracidae; genus Stictocephala; species Stictocephala bisonia. Next base: position 1,169,143 of record JAQJVL010000064.1, on the reverse strand, counting down.
ATTAAATTCATGTTAAAACAGGAAAATTTTGCACATAACTTAAGGACTAGTAAGCTCAATTTAGCATAGTAATTAAATTAATTAATAAATCTGATTATGCAATACAACAAATAATTCTTATAAATTTGATTTAATGAACAGTTATACTTCTTAGTTCTTATTTTTATCTGACAATTCCAAAAATGTTTCAGGAGGAGAGTGACTTTGTGTCCGAGTGGCTGGTATCACTCAACATGACTAGCAATATCATGACCTCGGGAGTGGGTGTGTCAGTGATGGGAGCTTCCATCTGGATCTGGGAGGGTTCTCCAGACACTTTTAAATACAGCAACTGGTGGCCCGGTAAGTACGACAAGAATTTAATATGTTCATAATTGTATTGAACTTTCAGTGAACTCTTTTATAACTCAAGTCTTATAATGGTGTTTCTCAAATCGCCAGTCTTTAAAGGTACCGGTAACTAGTTTTATTGCATGGCAATATAAAAATAACTTATACAATCCTAAATATTTTGTAGGCAGTTTATAAATGTATTTATTCTTTTTTTTAAAGAACATATTAACAAATTTTAGTGGGTTAAAAACACTTCCATCATCTTCTGATATTAAGAGAGTCCATTTAAACTATGCATGAGAGATTAAGTGTTATGAAAATTTTGTTCATGTAGAACTTTGAAGTTTACAATTTATTCTGTTATTCTTCTTATTATTTTTTTTTTTTAAGCTATGGCTATTTGAACTGGGTTAATACTTGATATAACAGCCCTTTTGATTGAAAGATTATAATATCTTGGATACAAACAGTATTCAATCATTTTTAGACCAAGAAGGAAAGCCCTAAACCTACAATTCAAAAAATGTAGATGGTCTGCCAAACTTTGAGCTGAGAAACTAAAGTTAAATAAAGGTTTGATATTCTCTAGTTAAGTTTGATTAAAAGCCTCCTGTTAAAAGCATCAATGTTAAACAAAGCATTCTTGTAATCCAGATAGTAAAATCTTTTTAATTGGGAACAATAATCATAAAAATTTTAACTTTTGCATAGTACCATTCAATCATATGTAAAAAAATTCATAAGGTTCAGCAATGATACTTGACAGTTTTGAAATAAAATAGATTCAATATTAGGCAAAATTTCCTCTTATTTTTCTAAAGCATACATAGATACCAATTAAGGAAGCTGGAGTGATACTCTGGTTAAACGTACTGATGTGTAGCAGTTAATCTAATGCTACATCAGTGTGGGCTAGTTAGCACAGCTTGTCACACGTGAATGACCACATTTAAAATAAGTAATAGCAAACCTACTGTGTACATACAACTTCTTATCCACGGTAACTGAAATGGCACTTTTTAAGCCGAAAATGTGCCACTCTCCTTCAGATGACAGCTTAACTGTGTATTATTGGGCCTTTTGCTGGTCTAGTGGTTAGCTCTTCTGCTTCATATGCAGAGTTTCAAGTGTTCAAATCTCGGAAGGTCCTCCTAACATTCACTTGATGGGTTTGGTCCGTTGTCCCTTAACAATATTTGTACTACTTAACATTTGTACTGCTAGTATAAACTGCTGCCTCTGGCGTAGACAGACTAAGAAGTAAATAAGTAAATTATTTAAAACTTCTTGTTATTATTGCTAATCTCAGCACTAGTAGCGCAGTGGTTTTACCCAGCTACATGGGAATAAAGTGTTATTATTGTTAGTCTCAGCACTAGTAGCGTAGTGGTGTTACCCAGCTACATAGGAATAAAGTGTTATTATTGCTAGTCTCAGCACTAGTAGCGCAGTGGTGTTACCCAGCTACATGGGAATAAAGTGTTATTATTGTTAGTCTCAGCACTAGTAGCGTAGTGGTGTTACCCAGCTACATAGGAATAAAGTGTTATTATTGCTAGTCTCAGCACTAGTAGCGAAGTGGTGTTACCCAGCTACATGGGAATAAAGTGTTATTATTGTTAGTCTCATTATATTGCAGCACTAGTAGCGCAGTGGTGTTACCCAGCTACATAGGAATAAAGTGTTATTATTGCTAATCTCAGCACTAGTAGCGTAGTGGTGTTACCCAGCTACATAGGAATAAAGTGTTATTATTGCTAGTCTCAGCACTAGTAGCGCAGTGGTGTTACCCAGCTACATGGGAATAAAGTGTTATTATTGTTAGTCTCAGCACTAGTAGCGTAGTGGTGTTACCCAGCTACATGGGAATAGTGTTATTATTGCTAGTCTCAGCACTAGTAGCGCAGTGGTGTTACCCAGCTACATGGGAATAAAGTGTTATTATTGCTAGTCTCAGCACTAGTAGCGCAGTGGTGTTACCCAGCTACATGGGAATAAAGTGTTATTATTGCTAGTCTCATTATATTGCAGCACTAGTAGCGTAGTGGTGTTACCCAGCTACATAGGAATAAAGTGTTATTATTGCTAGTCTCAGCACTAGTAGCGCAGTGGTGTTACCCAGCTACATGGGAATAAAGTGTTATTATTGTTAGTCTCAGCACTAGTAGCGCAGTGGTGTTACCCAGCTACATGGGAATAGTGTTATTATTGCTAGTCTCAGCACTAGTAGCGCAGTGGTGTTACCCAGCTACATGGGAATAAAGTGTTATTATTGCTAGTCTCAGCACTAGTAGCGCAGTGGTGTTACCCAGCTACATGGGAATAAAGTGTTATTATTGCTAGTCTCAGCACTAGTAGCGCAGTGGTGTTACCCAGCTACATGGGAATAGTGTTATTATTGCTAGTCTCAGCACTAGTAGCGCAGTGGTGTTACCCAGCTACATGGGAATAAAGTGTTATTATTGCTAGTCTCAGCACTAGTAGCGCAGTGGTGTTACCCAGCTACATGGGAATAAAGTGTTATTATTGCTAGTCTCAGCACTAGTAGCGCAGTGGTGTTACCCAGCTACATGGGAATAAAGTGTTATTATTGCTAGTCTCATTATATTTCAGCATTAGTAGCGCAGTGGTGTTACCCAGCTACATGGGAATAAAGTGTTATTATTGTTAGTCTCATTATATTGCAGCACTAGTAGCGCAGTGGTGTTACCCAGCTACATGGGAATAAAGTGTTATTATTGCTAGTCTCATTATATTGCAGCATTAGTAGCGCAGTGGTGTTACCCAGCTACATGGGAATAAAGTGTTATTATTGTTAGTCTCATTATATTGCAGCACTAGTAGCGCAGTGGTGTTACCCAGCTACATGGGAATAAAGTGTTATTATTGTTAGTCTCATTATATTGCAGCACTAGTAGCGCAGTGGTGTTACCCAGCTACATGGGAATAAAGTGTTATTATTGTTAGTCTCATTATATTGCAGCACTAGTAGCGCAGTGGTGTTACCCAGCTACATGGGAATAAAGTGTTATTATTGCTAGTCTCATTATATTGCAGCATTAGTAGCGCAGTGGTGTTACCCAGCTACATGGGAATAAAGTGTTATTATTGTTAGTCTCATTATATTGTCAGCACTAGTAGCGCAGTGGTGTTACCCAGCTACATGGGAATAAAGTGTTATTATTGTTAGTCTCATTATATTGCAGCACTAGTAGCGCAGTGGTGTTACCCAGCTACATGGGAATAAAGTGTTATTATTGTTAGTCTCATTATATTGCAGCATTAGTAGCGCAGTGGTGTTACCCAGCTACATGGGAATAAAGTGTTATTATTGTAGGCGATTGGTTCTATGCTCGATCCTCTTAATACTGACATGACTTCCACTAAATGGTTGCTATAGGCATGGCTACTTCTAGAGAAGTCTATGGTTTCCTTGTAGAGTAGTAGTCAGGGACTGGATGGGGAGAGAACTGAGTGCCAGGCTTATCAATTAGGTGAGAATCAGACCAATACGATGTGGTTGGGATTCCACGTACAGTTGTAAGTCTCTTAATTACTCTGGCTATTAATAAATTGTCCATTCTGAACTAAGTCAGTAACCAGACTACACAATTCGTCCATACTCATCCTACACTCATTTAATCATTCTTGTTCGCCTTAAAATACCGACAAAAGTTGGGTCGGTGTCCCATATACAATAGCATCTATAAATAAGTAATATGAACAAAAGTTCATAAAAATTTGCCGTCAGTGATATGAGATGCTGCCCTCTTAGCCACTTCTTCATTTTAGGGAATAGGTGGAAATAACTCTGTGCTAGGTCAGGGCTGTATGGGAGTGTCCAAAGATAACCCATTAAAACCCACCAAGGAGACATTTTGTCATAGCACCATTGTGAGGACATGCATTGTCATGGATAAGCACAACTATGTTTCGTATCTCATTTGGCAGCAGAATTAATCCTTAAAGGGCCATTTATACAATGCCTATTTTCCATTAAGCGCTAATTTATTGTAAAATAACATTTTTTAGTTGCTCATTTTTTTTAATTGTTCTGTACAGGAAAATAAAATTTACGATAACATTTTGAAACTTTTATTAGCTTACTTTACCTTTTTTTCTTATATAAGAATATGTAAATAAGCAAACTTTTACTTGAAAGTAAGCCTCAGGCATAGATTACTTATACAGTATGAATCAATACAAAATATTACTATTAATAAACTATGTATAATTGAGTAAATTTAGTTGTACATAGACTGATAAAGATAAGGCTTGCAGATAATACATATAATAAAAAATAAGTAAATACATAAAAAATATAGCACTTGAAATTGGTCGGTAGCGTAGTTGGTTCAATCCCAGCTTCATGTGCTAAGGTTCTCAGTTCGATCCCAATCAGAGTCAATACATTTTGAGAATGGTCAGCTGATAATCACCGGCTGTTCATTTGTCATTGGGCTATTAATTAATGACACTCTCTAAGGAATAGTCGGCCTTAGTTTGTAACAATGACTACATTCGCTCATCTACACTCATCAAACTCATTCAAAATCCATATTCGCCCATATCTTGACGATCGGCGTCTTATGAATAAATGAAAATAAATAAATAAATGAATACGATGTATTTAGTACCTTCCACAAAATCAAAATCGGCCGGATTATTCATATTGACACTTAAAACTAATCAATTACTAACATATGATAAACTAAAGTAATGATAAAACCAACTAAATATACAGTTTCAAAGAGATGAGGCGGCGGACAATGACAACCGCTCGGCTCGACAGTAGCTGCGCATACATGCGCTTGTGGCGTTAGGCGGCGCAGCGGAAATGTACACTGCCAGACAAAAACCAGTCTTGTAGTGATTGACAGGCCAACAAAAGGTCAGGAGCCGCACAATGTGTCTCTCATGAGTTACCGCCCATAACCCAAACACCATACCAGATTTAATTATTACGAAAATATTATTTTTGTAATTATTATGTGTATATGGGCTTACGGCGTTTAGAGCAATGTCAGTACATGCGCTTACGGCATGATTAGAATTAATTTTAGTAGCCATGTTTATGCAGTGCTAGATCAACACATAATGATGCTGTCCGCTCCACAATAGGTGAGAATGTAGTGGGAGGGGTGCCCTGTAGACTACTGTGCATCGTTGCGTAATACTGTTCGTCTGGCTGTTTCACATTGTGATCGGAGGCTGAAAAAAAGAAAAAAAACAGCCTCCGTATATCACAAACATAAAAATACTGATTATAACTAAATTATTTACAAATTTGAACACCTTAAATTTTTTCGATAATAATTATTGCAGGTTCCTAAAAATGCTCGAGTATTGCATGTTTGGGTTCAGGACTGTTTGTGATGCTAGGTCAGTAGACCTTGTATTAATATATTTTAGTAGTAACTTAGAGGACATAAAAAACTAACTTTATGAAGTATATTTATGTATTATTAATTACATCATCACACATTTATATTCATTCATCTGCTGTTTAAGAATCTGTATGGGTCTATCACATGATACGCTACAATACATTTTTGTATAATGAAATATAGCTGTTTCTGTCTGTTATTTCTCAACAGACAGAGCTACGTTATAGAAAGAAACGAGGAGTAGATTGAAAAATTCTCTTCTTAATAACATTTAATCAATTAATAACTGTCTACAACTTTCTAGGGTGGCAGAGTAACAAAACAACTTTCCCCTCAACTAAATCCAACAGAGCTCTCTGTGTAATAGCAAGGAGGTACTTTCCCTGTCCAGAAACAAATCCCAAAACTACGGCGGAGACTTCATTCTGCGATGCGGAGTATTTCTTCTGGGATGTAGAGGACTGTGCGATTATGAGCAACAGGCATCCTTATGTCTGTGAAAGAGATGCAGATAACATTGGTAAATATTTCAAAATCAGTGAAATTGTACCTCTCATGATACTCACTATGATAATATAATTCTTTTTTAGTTTTGAATCTACATTATTTTGATTTTTTATATAAACTACAATAGTCATCAAGAAATTTTAAAATTAGACAAATTATTATTTATTCTTAAGGTGCCAACTGTCAAGGTGCACATATGAAAGATATGCATTAAGCATGAGTCCGGATAAGTAAATATGTTCATTTTTATAAAAGGCAAAATCAGACAAGCTTATTTGTCTGATTTTATACCTTGCTTATTTTTTATTCCAATTAATGTTTATATTTTCAAAATATTTATACACACATATATGAACAAAAAAAACTGTTTTGGTAACTTATTTATTTACATTCCATAGGTTGTGTAAAAGGCAACGGTCATGAGTACTCTGGGAGTGCGAATGTCTCAGAGAGTTCAAAAGCATGTCTCTCTTGGAACTCAAACAAAGTTATAGCAGCACTTAAGTTTCGAGTGTCAGAGACAACTTTCAAAAATACTCTATCGGGCCACAACTACTGCCGCAACATAGCAGGTTCGGAAACCCATCCATGGTGCTTTGTGGAAGAGGGAGACACCATCAAGAAAGAGGCGTGTGATATTCCTGTCTGCGTTGACGATGGTAAGAAGATGCAGTGTCTAATAAAATAAAGTAAATCACACTTTCTGTATAGAGGGCACAAATAAAGCAAGGCATAAAACAAAGAGAAAATATTTCTATTTGATTAGGTTAAATTGTAGCTTTTTAGACACTAGAAATGCTAATATATTGAACTTAAAAGTAAAAAAGCTTTAAATTTTCTCTTGTTTATTTTGAAGTATTTTAATGTTATTTTGCATAATATACATCAATTAGGAAAATTACATATCAAAAATCATTAATGAATTCTTGCTTTCCATTACAACTTTAAAGGTTAAGCTTACCATGCAGTTTTCATCACTTGCAGAGTTTATTTCTTCAAAGGCATTTTTATCGTTACTTTACTGTGCCAATCATTTGATAGCCTCAGCAGTTTTAAAAAATAAACTTGTAAATCTCTGTTTCCAAGGGGGATCCTTAAGTTGGATGGTAAATCATATAAGCATTAAGCACCTACTTTTTGAAATACAAACTTTTCCTTTTATTAACAAAAAAATTCATTCATCATTGTAGCATATTAAAACTGGTGTCCCTTAGGGTTTCATCTTTGGCTCCTTACTTTTCATAATTTTTATTAACTATATAGTTGACGTTTTTCCTAGATATAAGTTCTGTATGTATATGGTACAACTCTGACAAATGCTGGCCATGATTTTGAACAACTGGAAGTCAATTTATTTATTTATTTAAATTAACAAATAAAATTCTTATTCTGAAAATATTGTTATGATCCATGAACTCAACAAAAACGAATAATTATATAATTTAAAACATGAAATGTACATAATTCTGATGTTCCAGTAAATAGCTTCCAAGGAGATAATCCAATATCATATGTGAATTCCAACAGCTTCCTTATTAATTATTAATTAATAAGGAAGCTGTTATAGACTCAAAGATAAATTGGAATGAATTTATTGATAACCTATGCTCCAAATAGGTATGCTCCAAAACACACACACACACACACACACACACACACACACACACACACACACACACACACACACACACACACACACACACACACACGCACACGCACACGCACACGCGCACGCACACACACACACACACACACACACACACACACACACACACACACACACACACACACACACACACACACACACACACCACACACACCACACACACCACACACACCAGACACACACCACACACACCACACACACCACACACACACACACACACCACACACACACACACCACACACACACACTCACACACACACACACACACACACACACACACACACACACACACACACACACACACACACACACACACATTTTTTAGAGAGAGATACCCATAGACGTGCAGTGGTAGTGACCCATCCGCCCACCGATAGACGTGCAGTGGTAGTGACCCATCCGCCCACCATAGACGTGCAGTGGTAGTGACCCACCCATAGACGTGCAGTGGTAGTGGTAATTGTTGTACTCTGGTTTGCACATAATTTGTAGAGTTTCTAAACTATGTAACTAAAAATTATCTTTAAATTGCTATATCGCTTTTATAGAGTTACACACATCTTATTAAGTTTTTACAATAGGGTTTTCAACAAATAAGAACATAAACAGAGTTTTAAATAATAAAAAAGAGCCTTAAGGTACAAAGAAAAATTACAGCCTGTGGAATCATGTAGACCTTACTATTACTAAAAACAGTGTTTTGACTTTTAATTTATAGATGTATCAAACACTCCAGAAAATATAGTTTTTTATTTCCTAAGGCCTTTCAGGAATAAATTTACCATCTTCAGACTTAAGACATACACATAAGATGTTTTAACTATTCTTTCAATATACATTTATGAATGCATTCTTAGAAATGACAAATTCTTAGATATCAGCGTTAATGGAACGCATAACCTTGCTAGTGTTTGCTACAAAGCTCCAAATCTTCATTATTTTTCTGAATATGAGGAATCTCTTTGGCTCGCTACAGTCATGTCTTAGTGATGGGGGCCCTAAACTCTGACTTACTTGGACCTGTTACTTACGATCAAACATACTTAACTACTATGTTACTTTCCTGTAGCATGACAATACTACAACTGGACGCTACACACCATACTGCCACTGCTGACACTTGGCTTGACATCATGGCCGTTACTGACCTGACCCTAGTTGCACACCACGGACAACTCTCTGCTCCTGGTCTTTCAAAACACGACCTTCTCTTTCTTGTTTATAAACTTCGCCCACCAAAGACTAAGCTTGAATTCATTCAATATCGTAACTACTGTTTAATAAACCATAAAGCTCTATTGTCGGATGCGGCAGCGCTGCCCTGGAATGAAGTTTTATAATCTAACAATATTAACTTCATGGTGCATAAATTTAAATTTATCCAATCTTTTTGATGATCACGCCCCAACGATTAAAAAGCGAGTTAGTGGCTCATATTCGCCTTTTGCAAAAGTAAAGAGACTCAGCTTTTTGTTGTGCTAAACGGATATAATCAGCCCATGACTGGGCTATTTATAAACGGCTAAAAAATAGAACTCTACAGCAAATAAAAAATTCTAAGATCAGATTTTATTATAATTCCTTTTCTCAAAATCTTTCTACAAAAATATTATGGTCCAAACTTAAAAAATTTAAAGAGCTGGGAATTGGAAAATCCAAGCAGGAACCCACAATTCCTTTTGACTTGAATTCTCTCAACGATTTCTTCGTTAATGTCCCTGTTGATATGTCTGGTGCACGTAGACATGTCTCTTAGCTTGATATTACCCCAACTGTAGCCCCCCACCGTCGGTTTTAGTTTGCACCTGTAACTGAGGCTGATGTGTTTAAAGCTATCATGAGGATGTCTAATGGCGCTGTTGGAGATGACAATATTCCTATCTGATTTATTAAAGATACACCAACTGTTACTCTGCCCGTAATAACTTATCTTTAAACTATATTTATTGTATCTTCAAACTCATCTACTTTTCCTGTTCTTTTGAAACATGCAGTAGTACGTCCATTGCAAAAATGCTCCTCGCCTAAATCTCCTTCTGACTTTAGGCCTATCAGTATACTTTCCGCCATTTCCAAATGTCTTGAATGAGTTGTACATCAACAATTTATATCATACCTGGATCAAAACCAAGTTTTGTCGAAATATCAGTCTGGCTTTCGTTTCAATCATAGCACCACTACTGCACCTGTTAAGATCACTGATGACACTAGGCTAGCAATGGATAAGAGACTTGTTACTATTTTAACTTTATTCGATTTTTCAAAATTGTTTGATTGTGTCTATCATTCTTTGCTTCTCATGAAATTACAAATGGCCGGTTTCTCCGATGGTTGTGTTAACTGGGTTAAGTCATATATTACTGACCGACAGCAACTTGTGAGGGCAGGGGATGCTTAGTCAGAGTGGAGGCCCGTCACACGAGGGTTCTCCAAGGCTCCGTCCTCAGTCCTTTGTTATTTTCCCTGTACATCACCAATATTACTGAAGTTATTTATCACGCTAAGTTCCACTCGTGCGCTGACAATTTATAATTATACTATCATTTTCCTGTTAGAGATGTAAATGCTTCTGTATCTTTGATCAACAAAGACATTGACTCAATCATTATATGGGCACAGAAACATGGACTAAAACTGAACGAGACTAAGACTCAAACCTTGGTGTTATGGACTCGACAGCTTCTTTCTTAAATTGATTTTCAATATTTTCCTAAAGTAAAACTGAACAACTACGAACTGGACAAGATAAAAAATCTTGGTCTTATTATCAACAATACACTGACATGGAATGAAACTGTTACTTCAACTTGCTGGCATCCATAATTTAAAGCGTTTGCTTTATTCCTTCATGCTGGTGAAGACTCTAGTGTTACCTTTTTTCAACTACTGTGACGTAGTCATTAACAATATGACTGTTGAGCTCTCGTAGAGACTGCAACGTGAACAAAATTATTGTATCTGTTTCATTTTCAACCTACGATGATATGATCATGTTATTCCTTATTTTGAGCGGCTAGGTGTTTTGAAATTGAGAAATCTCTGTGAATACAATATCCTTACTTTGTTGTATGTTATCATCAGATAAAACTTACCATCTTATCTCTCTAAAAGATATTCTTTCTTGTCCCAGATTAGTTCTCGTTATACATGAAGAGGAGCTATACTTCTATCGATTCCACAACATAGAACAACAATTTTCAATAAATCCTTTTTAGTCACTTCATGTTGTTTGTGGAATTCTCTCTGATAATTTGAAAGTTATAGAAAACCATGCCCACTTTGGGGCGGAGGTCAGGAAGTGGTTACTTGAAGGGGGATAGGCGGCGATGGGTGGCGTGCATGTGAGCCGACCATGATTGATAGTTGTGAATTAACTTAAATAGTGTAAAATTTATTCATCATTCATACTGTATTATGTAAAATTAATCTTTTTTAAGTTGTTTTGTTTTTTGTACTTTTTTATTCATTTTTGACTTTTGTATCATAAATCTTAATGTACAACTTTTTTTTATTTGGTTAAGTGGTAGAGAGAACTAAATATTCCTAACTTCGCCACATAAATAAAGGCATTTTTCATTTCATTTCAATAATAGGATAAATAATACACTTAACATAAAAAAAACTCATATATATATGTGTGTAACTCTGAAACTCAGTAACAAGTAGCCAACTGCAGGCATTAACTATGAAGCTGTTACGGGGGAATGAATTACTAGAGAGAGTAGTTAGTAAGAACGATCCGGATTCGAATTAATATTGACAACTGCGGTTCTGAGATAAAACAAACTTTAATTAATTAAACTTGGATTAAAGCAATAAATAGGTTAACACTTGGCCAACAATTTACATTAAATTTGCAACTAAATAAGACAGATTACAATGCATTAGGTAAAAAATTTTCACTCAGTGAATTTATTAAATACTCAAGCCAATAGCTTAATATAGTTTAGAATTTTGGAGTGAGTGAGTGAGTGAGTGAGTGAGTGAGTGAGTGAGTGAGTGAGTGAGTGAGTGAGTGAGGGAGGGAGGGAGGGAGGGAGGGAGGGAGGGAGGGAGGGAGGGAGAGAGAGAGAGAGAGAGAGAGAGAGAGAGAGAGAGAGAGAGAGAGAGAGAGAGAGAGAGAGAGAGAGAGAGAGAGAGAGAGAGAGAGAGAGAGAGAGAGAGAGAGAGAGAGAGAGAGAGAGAGAGAGAGAGCATGAAGCGAAACATGTCGTTACGGCAGCTACAAAATGATGACTGACGCGGGAGCTCGGAGTTGCTCCCACACATGGTATGGCGTAACACAAGTTAAAACTGTGTAGCACTAGTCACGAGTCTATGGATCTCAAGAAGCAAGTGGGCTAAGTCCTGCTAATAATGAGGCCGTCACTGATATTTCATGAAGTTTTATAAATAGTTAAATATGTGAAATCCTTTTTATTATACTTTCAGATAATTAACTGATGTTTTAATAAAGTTTAGTAAATTTAAATTAAATATTGCTGGTTATAATAAAAATCCAAAATTACTTTCTTAGGTCTTATAAATTAGCCTCCAAGATTATTTTATATCTTATTGCCCACAACATTATGAATTTATAAGTTGTAAGCATCCATTAACAGACAATTGAGCACTAAAATCATAAGCAATATTTAGGGGCGTCACATATAATACAAGACAGACAAACTTTGCTGAGAACCATTTATTGCAACTAGTCAATAACAAACCATGTTACATTGGTAAGACGTTTTTTTGCAAATTACCACAAAACCACCAAAATTCAGTGACAGAAGATACTTTTTAATCTATATTAATGGTTTGTCAAACAATGCCTTTTACATTATTCATGAAAGATTTGACCAACAAAATCCATATTCCTTCTTTCTTAGTTCTTGCCAAATATGGGAAAGTATCGGAAACAAATGTGTGGGTCAGATTCGACCTACTATGGGCCTCAGTAAAATGTAACGTGAGTCAGATATGACCCATCGTCATTTTAAAAAGGCGGCATGGGTCAAATTTGCCCCGCGTCGTCGCAAACGTGTTAACAGGAAGAGCTACATCATACAAAGAAATGAGGAGTAGATTATAAACTTGTCCTCTAATAACAATTAATCAATTCATAATAATTGTCTACAACTTTCTAGGGTGGCACAGTTGCCCAGTTTCTTCTCTAAAATGCCATTTGTTTAACCTCCTGCCCTGCCCTGAATTGATTCATTCAGGAATCAAAGTATCGAAATGTAATTTAAAATACTAAAAAAAAAGTACTTCTTAAATATGTTGAAAAATACATTATTTGGCGTTAAACATAAAATATTTGTTCTCTCTTTTTTCCAGCTGCTGTAATAACAGCTGAAAGATCAGGTGGAGAAAGCAGCTATACATGTGGTCCAAATCTGTTTGCCTGTGAACTCAATGAGTGCATTCCCTCAGCTTGGGTTTGCGACGGACAACCGGTAAGCTAGACAAAGAATCAGTCCTGTTATTTAAGGAACTTCACATTTTTTTAAGGAGAGGACTATCTCCTTTTTAACCCCTATCCATTGACCATATGCTGTGAGGATAAGAACCAGTACAGTACCAGGTGAATATTAATGATAAGAACTAACAGTCAAGGCCAGGATTCGAACCTGCACTATCTCTTAACTCATGTACAAAGCTCTGATGCCTTAGACTTGCCCACTGGCTCTCCCTATCTGTTTGTCAGCTATCCAAGTAAAGATTTGGCTTGTTTGTTAAATCATGAAAAGATATGTCGTAACATGCATCTTTTAATAATGTAGTCGAACTAGGTAGTTGTTTCTAAAGAAGTTACAGTGTCTAATAAATTTAAACTATTTTTTATCTTTTTTTATAGCTGGCAATAAAAAACTGTGATATGAATATTAATTGTTTCATTTTTTGTTAATGAATATACACTCATTAATTTTTTGTTTAATCTTGAATTTAATACAAATTTTACATTAAGCCCATGTTGAAACATGCAAATCAGGGGCATGAATTAAACTAAGGACTGAGGGGTAAAACATATCTGTTATTATATATTCAATTACCATAGAAGATAAAAAAATTAATATTGTTAGCAATGTAAAAAATATTACATTTAACATCACATTTACACAAGATACACAGTTCATACACATTTCAACGTAGTCCTCCAGCTCAAAAAATGTTTGACCATTTGTAGTCCAAACAGTAAATAATCCTTAATATTTGAGACCCATCCCCCCCACCACAACTTGAAGTTGTGCCGTATTGGGGGATGACTCAAAACCAGACAGACGATAGGATCACGGGTGGCAGTCGAAGGATTAAATTACAACTCGGCAGCTGAGCAAACATTATTTATTTAAAAAAGAAATAAATGAAATATTAAGAAAATCCAGCAGAAGGCCACAATATCAAAATTACACTCAAAATAACAAGATGCACAAAAAAACAAGAATAACAAATAATACACAAAATCAACAAAGGCTACAAATACCAAAACATTACAAAACAGACATGCCTATCTGCAGAGTTACCAGAGACACAAAAATTTAAGAAAAAAATGTACATTGAAAAATTTAGAAAATTTGAGCAAATTCAAGAACCGGCAATTTAGCCCACATCCCCTGATTCCACCGAGGCCAGGGAGTCAGCCGAAATCCCTGGGCAGCTCCAAATTAAAAAAGTAGAAACATTAATAAATAATCCTCTTTTGGTGAATATTTAAAATTTAAAAAATAGAAATAAAATATAGCACGGTACTGTTCTATCAAAAATTCACTTCAATAATACAACTAACAAAATAAATAACACAAACAAACAACTAGGCCTAACAACAAAATAAATAAATAATACCATAATTCAAACAATAGGGGCATAACAAAATAAAATAAAAAAATTAAACAATAAAATAAACTAATTAAAGATTAACAATAACGGTAATAACAATAAGATCAAAAATAAATATAATATGTAAAAAAATATGGCTGTGGTGTAGAAAAATGTCTATGGGCAGTTCCTAGGACTAGGCATCATTAAATTGTTCCGCACAACTTTTTTTCTTCAAGATTAACACCCCCAGCTCAGCGGAATAAAAAGGAACGCACTGACCTGAGGACTGGAGAACCCCACCCAAAGATGTAGAGAGGGCAGCGGGGGCGAAACTTGGCTCTATCACATGGTCCCCAGGCCAGGCTAGCTGTAGAAATGGCAGGACTTCGTCCGGACGGCAGGCTGAAGATCAACGTACCTTCTCAAGGATCCTGACTGAACAGTTCAATCCACAGCACATTACAAAAAGAAATACAGCCAAAAACAAAAACAATACAGATAACAAACTAATAAATACGAAACTGCAAAACAAAACTGGAAAAGACAAAATTGAATGTGTAGATACTGTTACGGGATGAATGATGCGGCCCGTAGGACCAAAAATGTTCAAAGAGTGAGTGCGAGTAGAGAATGTTAATAAGCACGGAGGACCACTGCTCTTCCAGAGCAGACGGGAGAATCAACTAGAGAACATTAAATAATGAGTTAGAGATAATTAACTCACCACAGAGCTTGGCTGAACACTTATCCAACAGGAGTAGTTGGAGACACTTGTGGTAGTCCAGTCCACCTTCCTTGATCACAGTCCTAGAGCACTGAAGAGTAGTCGCGGAAGTACGAACGCTTCGAAAGTCCAGTAGACCGATCACGTACCGCACAAACGAAGTTCTTGAAGGTCTGGATGAGTAGCACAAGTTAGAGAAAAGTAACAAAGTTAGAGGGAGTTAGAATTTAAAGCACACAAACTACTTGGTGAGTTGGGGAAAGAGACCACGCGAGAGAGGTGTTTTCACCTCGAGAGTTTCTTGCGTTCTAATGGGTGAGAGAGAGACTACGCGTGAGAGGTGCGTACACGTCGAGAGTGCCGTGCTGTCTACTGCGATCTGGGGTGAAACCGACGCCTCGCATCGCATCAGGCGAGTGTAATTCTAGACCACCAATAAGAGCTCGAGTTTTGAGGTGGCGTGATGGTTATTCTGAGGGCAGATAACCCTCTCTCTCTCTTGGTTTCGGTGAGAATGTGAAATACCAAACTTTAATTCTTATAACTATAGAATATATGAAATATGTACACTTATCTTATTATCTAACAGATACAAAAGAAAACCTGAAAGGGTGGTAGAAACTATAAGATAAACATACAGGAATTAACAAAATTAAACAGGTAGGTAATTGACAAAGAACAGAAATATAGTGAAAAGGTAACTCAAACTGCAAAATGATCAATGAAAATGATATAGAACGAACATTGAACATAAAACAATAAATATAATATAGAAATAAATGATAAAAAAAATAACATAGAGCACATGGGCTCGAACCTAGGTTGACAATCATCTAGACAAAGGACACAAACAATCTAACAACATACTGAAAATAACAAATAAGCCTGATTATTATTATTTGAACAAAATATTTTCACCAAAAGGATGATTAGGTATTTGAAATAACAAAACTGAACACTTACGTTTAAGAGCCTTTAGCCAGTCATCGTTGAAGGTACGGTAGCAAAAGACAGGTCAAATGACAGGCCAATTGGACAGACCGAGAGCCGAAATCACAAAACAACCAGAGTCCAAGCCAACGGCCTCGAAAGTAAACAAATCCACAGCGTAAGAGCGATCTCAGGTAGCCTGGCAAACCACAATGACCAGTAACCAAAAATGTACCGGTCAAACGACCCGGTACATATTACTGTGACTGGTGATTTCTTGGCAAATCCTGTGTAGAAAATTTGTCTTGGTAGTAATCTCAAGACTTTGTCAACACATTGACAGTTATAAAATATGTAAAATAATAATGACCATTACAATAAAAACTCATAGATTATTTTAACCTCTTGAGGTTGTAGTTTTACAGTAAATTCTTTGAAATACCTTGTTAGAAGTCTTTATCTTTGTAATTGATGAATTTGTAGGTTTTCTAGTGCCATATGACTGTGTGTAGTTATTTGATATTATATTTACTTTTTGTAAATCTGAATCATAACAATTTGGGTAAGAATAGTATTAATTTTGATGTGATTAAACAACTTAAATTCCACTCAAAGGCATTAACTAACTGGAATATACTGTTTTAATTTTTTTTTTTTTTTTATTGAGTTGACAAATTTATATAAACTGGATTAAGATTTTAGTATTATTGTATATTTTATTATATATATCGGTAAAAAAAATTTTAAATATGCTTTTTTATTATTATCTTTTTATCCTATTTATAAATTTATTTGTTCCTCAAATCAAATGCCACAAATCTAGTTTTACTTAGACATGTGACTAATAATCCCTTTAAAAATTCATAATTTCTCTTTCAATAGGATTGTAAAAATGGCTACGATGAACTGAATTGTTCAGGGGGCTTGGCCCAGTTCAAACAACACCTGCAAGCCCGGCTGGTTGATCATGACAAGGAAAAGTGGTTGCATACCAGTGCTGCCAACTGTGCTACTCGCTGTCTTGAGGCCACAGACTTTGTCTGCCACTCATTCTCTCACTTGTGAGTTTTCTTGTTAACTTTTTATAGTTTTATTAAGAAAACACTAATGGCCCAGAGTACTCCTGGGTAATTTTTACACATGTAAAATGTAGCTTGTGACGAATATTTATGAAATGTTATGTGATTTTCCAACTAGTAATTTTTATTATTTGCTAAAATTTATGTGATTGAATGCAATTTTCTATATTAACACTTTGAGTACAAGATAGCAGTTTTCTTCCGTTTGTTAACATGTGGAGATTACCATTGTGACAGCATGCTAATGGTTGCGGAACATAATAAAAGGTTATGTAGGATTAGGATTAAGCAGCCGGTGTCATAACTAGAATCTATATTTTCTGTAGACAACTGTGTCGAGGTGCAATCTACATTATTTACAAGATAACCAGACTTTTAGCACATGCTGTAATGTGGCATCTCTGAGTCTCAGCATGGGCAAGTCTTCGTGATATCATTGATGATGCCATAACACAGCATGGGTGAAACGTCTGGCTATCTTAAAAATAGTGTAGATTGCACCTTGAAGCGGGTGTCACCGTAAAATATATATCCTAGTTGTTATTGATTTATTTAATAATTAATCATTATACTGTAGACTCATGAAAGTATACATTCTGACCAGCTGACTACACCTAGTAGAATCTATTTAAATTATCCATTTAAACTATGCTGAAACAACATCAGAACAGTATGCTTAGAACATTCTTTACTAAAACAAGAGGTGCACTACACAAGGACTTTTTGAAAAATCTGTTCCTAAAGAGTAAAAAAGTTAAATTTGCAGGCAGCTGTCCATTATAGGTCAATATAGACCTTTCGTTACTTAGTACCCTATATTTGAGTTTATTTCAGTTTGTTACTTTATGCATATTTATAAATATGTCCTGTGGAACACTTTTCATTCAACTTCAACTTTTTTTTAAAGGCAGAACCTGATTTTTCATATTGAAACATAATTTAACTTAAATTTACATTGAATTTATGTACAAATAAGGGAAATCATATATATGGCTTAAAACCCAGATCAAGGGTATAAATTCATTTTTGACCATAAAACCAGAAATGGAGTCAATTTAATAATAAAATTATATTCAGATTAATTATTATTATATGCACAGTATACTTTTTTCATATCAGCTACTAAATAAAACAGTCCCATACTGTGAAAGCACGTGAAACAAGAAAATTGTTCTTCTTTATGGATGAATCAATTACATCCTGAAATTGTGGCTTTCATAAAATAAATTTGCTCTTTGTCATTGGTGAATCTGTGAACTATTGGTAAACAAGCAAATATATGATAACATTACTTCCCAATGCCATATTCATTATTGCTCAATATTAGTGGGAAATATGTGAGCTGCATGCCAAATAAAAATTCACTCTATAAAATACTGCAAATAAAAACAGGTATTTAAAAAATGCATGAAAGCCACTAAAGTCTTCATATAAATCTAAAATAAAAAATGTCTATAGTTCAATTAATTAAAAACCAGCATATTTTTGGCAGTGACATATTAATTAATAATGAGGGAGCACTGATACTTTTGCAGAGTAGGGGCTTGGAAACAAACATACTCCTCTTGAATTGAAGCATAATGTAGTTTTCTCTGTTTTAGTGCTAAGGATCAAATTTGTCTGCTGAGTGATTCCAACATCGGGCTGTCTGGCAAACTGGTCCAGAACCAGCCGGAATGGGAGTACCATGAGAGAATCTCACATACCATTGACTGTTCTGACAAGTTTATCTGCGGCAGCGGGAAGTGCATCAACCAAAATTCAGTAAGGAAATCAAGTTAACTTAAAGAATATAAGAATAAAGAAATTTATTTTCTCACTGTGTTTACAATTAAATTAAATACATGCATGTATAGAAATTAATAAAAATACATTCAGTATCCAATGTAGTATTGTTTTTTGCCAGATATGCCTTAATAATGAGTGAAGGAAAAAAACTGATCCAAAAATAATGGTAAGACAATATAAAAATGACAATGAAAGAACATTTTAGGTCAACCTGACAGCAAGCTAATATTTAGTCTTTGTATATATACACACACATGATGATACTTACATATAAAAATAAATAAATCCTGTCCACAACTACCCTTTGTGGGTCTGAACATGCTGGACGGCTCTTTATGGCCGGGTGACATGTGGTCAGCACGACGGGTTCCGTGCACCGTTATTCCAGCTTTTTCGACCAGGATTCACTACAAGTTGTAGCTTTTCAATTGCCTCACGATGCTGGGTCAACACCGTGGGTATACTTGAGGGGCAAATTTCCAAGCGCCTGTATAGGGAATTGAACACGGGACAGAAAGCTCCAGAGGTGAGCGTGTTAACCACTCAGCCACCGGAACCCCTACTTCATTTACACTTATCAAATATAGAAATATATACATGTAACCTGTAATATGCTAAAATTATAATCATAAAAAATAATTTAAGAAAAAGTATAGTTGAAAAATAAACATTGAAAAAAATATTAATGAAGAAATAAATAACAATTTTTTTTATTGCTCTAAGATGTGAGAAAATATAGAAGCTCCAAGACTAAGCCTGTTTGGAGGTTCCTTATTTACCAAATTAGGAAAAAAAAACACACGTCAGTGAACAAAACTCAAACTAAAAACAAAACAAACTCTCCCTTTATTAATTAAAAGTATGTAGTTTGAATATGTTTATGTAATTTATGAATGTACTTACTCATCAACCACTGTACGTATGTGAAGACTGATAGCTCATATTGGTTCTGTGAAGCCAGTTTTCCTGTTTAGTGAAATTAGTTCATGTTCGGTTTCTACTAGTGGTGCCAGCAGTGTAAACTCTCTTTATTTCTCTTCATCTCTCTCTCTCTCTCTCTCTCTTTTTCACTCCAGCACATGTTGAAGTGACTAACAGCTGAAATAACAGTACCCAAAACAGTCTGAGCACTTATATAAAACTAATCAATAACGACATGTATTTGTCTATATCTATTTTGTCTGTAAGGATAGAATAAACCCACCTGTTATATGAAACAAACATACATTCTATTTGAGTTTGGTGGAACTGAAGTGTAGTGAAGAAATTATGAACCTATGTTACATCCGATGTAACCATTTTTCCAACTGTAATTTACGTGGCTCTAGAATCAGCTATTGGATCTATGAGGTATTATGTAATAAAATCTCTATATTCATTTTGCTTTATTAATTCATTCTCGATCGGTAAATTAAAATTACTCATTTCAGACTTGCAATGGGAAAAATGACTGTGGAGACAGATCAGATGAGAGGAACTGTTCTGCTGCCAATCTGGGTTATGAAATTCGTCTCGGAGGCAGCATCAACAGCAGTCATGAGGGCCGAATTGAGATTAAAAGTAAGAACATATTTTGTCTTATTGAAATAAGTTGATATCATACCTGTTGTGACAAAGAAAAAGTATATTAGTTGGTATATTAGTACTTATTTAAAAGTTTTATTTCTATGAGACTTTGAAAATGTGTTCTATTTAATGGAATCCAAACATGCGACTCTTCTCAAAGCCATCTTTTTAAGAAGCAGTTGGTCATTTATCCTACAATAGTTGTGATATAAAATTATCCCATATCTGAAGATGACTAAAAAAATGGGAATATGATGGTCTAATATTATTCTAATTTGACACAATAATTCAGTCATTATTATAGTTGAAATGTTATTCAGGATAACAAATGCTTATACTGAGCCTTCTAACACAACATTTTATTAAGTCACAATCCTGAGAAACTTTACAATTAAACCAAAGTTGTCTCTATCTTAATAGTTTAATCATGAATAGCGCTTAAAGAGAAAGGCATTTTTTATACATCTTCATATATAATGAATCTATTGGATTTTAGCAATCAGATGTCCCCTATAATATTTTTGATATCTATTCCAAAATTCATTAACACGTTGACTGCCAGCGTAGATAATTTATTTTGTCATTCTGAGGCCGCCGTAGTAAAACTGTATGTCCGCCTTACGCCATGAGGGCCACCGGTAGCCTACGTCATATGTGCCGCTGTGCGCCATGTGGGCCACCGTTGGCCCCTGTGTTTTTTATAAATCAAACGCAAATTTTAGTGCCATTTTTAGTATTATGTAATTTTTAATGATATATTCTGAAAGCTCATAAAATGTTATAGAAAACAGTCCTCTGGTTTTTAAATAAAGCAACTCTAAATAAGTTTTTATGTGTTTGAACTAGTTTTTACGACATTTAGACAGACTAGTTTCTGTCACAAAAAGAATCAATGTCACTTACTAGACACCTAATCTCAAAAGCTGATCAGTGCGCGGAAAGAAAATATAAACATCACAACAAAATAGCTGAAACATAATATCATATGGTATATGTAAAATTTTGCCCCCACACCATGAGGGCAACCGGTGTACCTCATCAATAACTTCACAAAATGGCAACAAATGACCGGATGTCGGCTATTTCTGTACTTGGGGGGGGGGGGGGTCATTTCCGGTTGCATGGAACACAGAACTCGGAACAATGAATATTGAACTTTACTGTAGAAACAGCTGTGGCGCCAGGCTGAAATCTAGTGAGGGCCACCAGTGGCCATCATGGCGTGAGCTAAAATTGTGTGGGCCACTGGTGGCCCTCATGGCAGTCAACGTGTTAAGATATATCAGAACGGAAAAATATTGTATTGTTGGATAATAGATATGACTTACACTTTACAACATTGGAGTGTAAATTCTCTAACCAGAAATAATAGAGGTCCAAGAACAGATCCCTGTGGGATGGCAATGGTGACTTAGACCATCCGTCAAGGGGTAAAACTTGTTATTTTCTGTACATGAGATAATGTTTTTTGTAACCAATTTATTAACATAAATATCATAGTAATTTAGTTTAACCAGTAAATCTGAATGTTTTATTTCTTCAAAAGCCCTTTTCAGATTAGAAAACTTAGGTTAAGACAAAAAATTAAAACATGAATATCCAAATTTTAGGTTACGTTAAAGGGCTTTAGATAAGGAATTAGTATATTAGGAGAGACAGGGCATGAGCAAACTTACTTAAGTAGACAAGTCCACTAACACCTTACAGTAGTACATAAACACTCATCCTACACTCATATAACCATTCATATTCGCCTTAAAATACCAACAACGTTGTGTCGGCGTCTCATATGTAAGAATGTAAGAATGAATAAAAAAAAATCACAAGACACAAATCTTCGGTGTAACTGGCACTTTCAACAGCTGAGTAGAGACTCAGTAGTAGACAATTTGTGTCATGTGATGTTTCTTTATTTTTGTGCCTATGGTGTTAGTAAACCTGCATTCTTAGGTAAGTTTGCTGACAATCTCTCTCTCCTAACATACTAGAAATAATTTTAAAAACTATCAGTACTTGACCTACTAACTTATTCACAGCCTCAGTGGTATATGACTGGTGGAATCCGTAATAATCGTATTCTGTTTCAGTCCTAGGTGAGTGGGGGTATGTATGTGATGACCAGTTCGACATGAGAGATGCAGAGGTAGTGTGCCGTGAGTTGGGCTTCACCCTGGGGGCAGCTGAGATTAGACCCCACTCTGCCTTTCTTCCTCTCAACACCAGCAAACCTCTGTTCCTTGTGGATGATCTTCAGTGTCGTGGCAACGAGACTAGCCTTCGCCACTGTGATTTTGGCGGTTGGGGAGTACACGACTGCGGAAATGAAGAGGTGAGGTGGATTTCTTGCAAGAAAAGTTATTGTGCCTTGGATTTCATTTCTGATAGTGTTAAGAATAGTATTGTTCGAACGAAGGTGAAGGGAATCAAGAATCTTTATTAACCATTGATCACATATGATACATGAAATAGGTTTCGTCAAGTGTTTTTACATAAAAGCCTTAATCTAATCTAAACTAATTAAAATTAATGGTAACATCGGTATTCAAGTCTAAAAACTCTGCAATATTATAAAAAGGATTAAATACTAACCAGCTATAAATTTTTGATCTGAAAGACTTGACAGGCGCACTTCTAACAGACATTGGTATTTTATTTAAAAAACTTTATACAATTTACCTTATATGAGTTTCCAGTCGTGGCTAACCTGTGTACTGGAACATTTTCTGATTTCCCACGAGTATTGTGAGAGTGAATATGTTCTCTATTTGAAAATTCATGTAAGTTATTTTTTGCATACATTAGTGATACAAAGATGTACAGAGTTACCACTGTTCAAATCTTTAGTTTTATAAATAGTGGCTGACAGTGCTCCACAGGGCCAGCCCTACAGAGTGTTCGTATCACTTTTTTTGCAACAAAAGAATGACTGAAACTAATGGAGAACGGCCCCATAGTAGAACACCATAGCTTAAGTGTGACTCAAATAGTCCGAAATAGGCCATTCTGAGGCA
The DNA here is from genome assembly GCA_035578905.1 of Stictocephala bisonia. Classification (NCBI taxonomy): domain Eukaryota; kingdom Metazoa; phylum Arthropoda; class Insecta; order Hemiptera; family Membracidae; genus Stictocephala; species Stictocephala bisonia. The sequence continues at coordinate 1,145,351 of JAQJVL010000064.1, read as the reverse complement.
TTCAGAGCATATTATATCTCTCAACTTCCACATTAAATATGACACTCTTGAAATCTTTTTACATACGTATATATTGGTTTTTAGTTATGTTGTTAATTTTTATTGATATTCATAATGGATTTGGCATAAATATTGAAAATATTGTTCGAATTAGTTACATAATAGTTATAAATATTTTTGATGCAGTTTCAAAATCTTAATATAACATGCCCATTACTTTATGAAAATCTCAAATTTTATACAGTCCAGTCTATTTATATATTGTATATAAATTAGTAAGTAACCTCAATTAGTTTGTATTTGATCCAAAATCAGAAAATGCAGGTATCAGCAAAAAACTTCATAATGCAAATGAAAAAATCACATATTTTGTATAACTGATAAATTAATGAGGTAGAGATTTCCAGATTGGTTAAATTTAGCTTATCATGTTTGTAATTTAGAATAAATATTTAGGGTGAAATACTTATTGTTAAATACCAATTAAATTGTTAAATGAAGTTATTATCCCAGAAGCGAAGTTACTCCTTAAGTATGGGTGGGCTGGTGGGTCAATACCGTATTTACATGTATGGGTGGACGGGTAGGTCAATACTATTAATACCGACTATCACTAGTCCTGATTTAAATTGTTTCTGTTCAAGGTGGTAGGTGTTGTGTGCAAAGTGCCAGGACTGACTTGTGCCAACAAGTTCTGGCAGTGCGAACGTAGTGGTGAGTGTATTCCTGTTGGCTTCTTATGTGATCATATCCCAGATTGTGAGGACGGCTCTGACGAAGACCTCGGCCGCTGCAAAGTGAGTCGTAGACGCCGTCTTGAAAAATATGTTAAACATTGATAAAAAGTGTATTCTACAATGAAACTTTTTAGAATTTATATATGTTAAGGATTTGTAAAAAATTATTATGTTTAAATTATATTTTGTGTTATGGTTATTATTAACAACTAGGTTTCAACATTTTTTTATCATGTAGTTAGATACGAGCTTTGCTTTCATTGTTAGTCAGTAGTCCAGTGGTTAGAATAATAATATATGTTGGTGTATTAAATGTAGAGTGTAGCTCAACACTTATTTTTCTTGGGCGTCATGCATTTATTCTCTAAAAAATATATCAAATTTTAAATGAATTGTTGAGTCTTATTAAGTTTCCCAAGTGCGTTTTATGATTTTTAAAAAATGGTGTTATGCATTTTTTAAAGTTCTCTGTTATTGGAAAGCTACATTTTTTAGTAGTTTTCATAAGATGAATAATTAATATATAAATAAATACAAAAATGTAGGCTATTGACAAACTGAACTTAAACATTTCTTAATAATTTTATTCCAGTTTTGCTGTTCACATTAATTTATTGGTTACATTTTAACGATAATTAATAACGGCTACAAATACTCTGTGAACTATTTTATCTTCAAATTCATGTTTGAACATGCCAATTGTATACATGACATTGATTGAAGATCAAAGGTTAATTTTTTATAGGACCCATTTTTACATGTTTTTATGATAATACATAAATTCTAATTTTCCTTTCAGCCTTGTAACAGTGGGGTTTGTATTTAAAATACATACAGTAGACAATTATATCCTATTGAACCGACTCGAGTCACAGCTATTAGTACTGGCATTTTCCAGTTATTTGTATTTAGACAAAAATACATTTTAGTATGTTCACCTTCAAGTTAGAAATTGTCATTTTCTCTTAGGTAAGTTTTCCCTTAGTTCAAATATACGAGGGTTGTCTCAAAAGTAAGTTACACTATTTTATTAAAAGTATAAAAAACATCAGAAAATATTTTAAATGATATATTTTGAAAAGTACAAGTTAACCTTATTTTTCTACATAATTTCCATGATTTTCTAAACATTTTTGGTAACGTGGTAACAGTTTTTTCAGTCCCTCATCATACCATTCTGCCGCCATATTGCTTAGCCAACTCTCAACCTCTTCTTTCAGCTCATCGTCATTTGCGAAGCGCCGACCTCCAAGATGTTGTTTGAGGTGTGGGAAAAGATGAAAGTCACTTGGTGCAAGGTCGGGGGAGTAAGGTGGATGTCCAAAAACATCCCATCGAAAATCTGTGAGCAGGTCTTGGGTCTGACGAGCAGCATGTGGGCGAGCGTTGTCATGGAACAAAAAAACTTTTTTCGTCAACTTTCCTCTTCTTTTGTTCTGGATTGCTCTTCTCAGTTGTTCCAAAAGTTCACAATACCGTGCTGCTGTTATTGTAGTCCCACGAGGAAGGTAGTCGATCAATAACACACCTTTGTTGTCCCAAAAAACCGTCGCCATGATTTTTCCAGCGGATTCCACAATTTTCGCTTTTTTTGGTGTTGGTTCGTCCTTTCCTGTCCATACCATACTCTGTCTTTTCGATTCAGGCGTCCAATGATGGATCCAGGTCTCATCCCCAGTCACTATTCGATCGAATAAATTGTCTCCTTCATCATCGAAAAATTGTTGAAATTGCAAAGCAGCATCAACTCTCTGCTCTTTGTGCTGTTCTGTGAGAAGGCGTGGAACCCACCTTGCACACACTTTTGACAGATGAAGATCATCAGAAATAATCCTGTGGAGTGATGCACGGCTTATTTCCACATTAGAAGGCAGTTGACAAAGGATTTCATCAAGAGTCAGGCGCCGATCGGTGTCAATGACCTTTCTGACATCTTCAACAACAGTTGCCGCGCGAGAAGTGGAGGGGCGGCCGCTTCGTTGTTCATCATGCAGTGTTGTCCGTCCTTCAATGAATGATTGACGCCAATGAGATACCATTGGCCTTGACATCACACCTTCACCATAAACACTACACAACTCATGATGAATTTCAGTAGCAGTTTTATTTTTTGCTGTTAAAAAACGAATAATAGCGCGAATTTCACAATCGGCGGTAGGAACAAGTGGTGTCTCCATATTGCCTGTAGTCTGACTGGCCAATCGATCGACGCACGCGCATAGGAATTTTACAGTGCTGCCACTACGCCCAGACGCAAATACTCCGCGACTCCCAGACTTCTGGCGCCAACAGAACGGCTTTAAAAAAATAGTGTAACTTACTTTTGAGACGACCCTCGTATTATAAAAATAATGTCAATCAATATATTATTAATTGTTCACAAAATATCAAACAAAAACAAAAACATATTTGGGAGAATCCTCATGGGTGCTCTGTCTACAAATTACTGCTGATTTGTTAAAATTGAGTGCATTGAATTTTGAATGTTTTTTGGTAAAGTATGTATGGATTGTTTATCTCCATATCAATCATCTTTTAAAGGTGACTGTAATTTTCCCAAACTATAAAATCCACGTTTAAGATGTCGTAAGACATGTTTTGTATAACGTCATTACCACTTATTCTCTAAATTGGTTTCTCTTCCTGGAAGAAACAGTGATTACTTTGTGGATCTTTAGTTGATTTTAATTTATTTGCCATGTATCATATTCCAGTTACTAATATGCTTAATTATAGAGGTATGAGGGAATATGTTCTTCAAAAGGAAGTAATGATTGTCATTTAACAAATGCAGGTGCATGATCCCTACAAAATGTCATACGTTAATATTCTGATAACAAATGAACAGACAGCGGCCACCAGTTGATTGATTATTTCAAAATTTCATTTACTCTATTTTGATCAAATTGGATAGCTCCAGAATAGTATAAACCTAGGCTTTAACCAATTAAGCGTATGATCAAAAGTGAGTATGGTATAATCACTTTTTTGAAGAGGATACAGTTGATACATTTTTATAGTAACATATCCAGCATGTGCTATGAGTAGGACATGTAAAAAGATGGTATCTCTCACATGGTGAGACCCATTCTGGAATGAAATATTTTGCTCTTTAATAGAATCTTCATGTTTTCTTTGTTGTTTGTTTTTTATTTTTTTTATTTTTGGCACTTAGCCAAAAATAAAGTCGGATTGCTGACTGGGAGTGGAGGGTTAAGTATCCTTTGAGTGGCCACAAGGCTGAGTCTAAGGTTCAGATCTCATTAGACAAAGTTTTTTATGAGGATTCTACTGCCATTTTTTCAAGAAAGAGTTTATATTTTCCCCTCTGAGACCAAGATCATTAAAATGACAACCTTGGCAGTCAAGCCCCTAGCACCAACTTCAACTGGCACTTGCTTGTGCCCCTAGCAACAGTTGTATGCAGTGCCCCTAGCACTGCATACAACTGGCACTTGCTTCTTTTCATCCTTATGTTTGCACAAAGATCAGCAGTTTGTACTCATGCTATCTTGGGTTTTTTGTATCCCATGGTAGAGTTAATTTAAGTAGAACAGCACTTTTAAGTGACTTTGACCATACTGTTAAGTCCGAGCGAAGAAAAGTAACTGCAAGATCTGTAGGAAAATCGTAATGTTGGTTTCCCTCATCTGAACATAAAATCCAGTCCTTATTTTTCTCAAAGAAAGATGGTTCATATTTCATAAAATATTCCTTGACTTTTCCCCCAGACTTAATAAACAAGATACCAATTTGTTTTGAAAAAGTATTTAGCTTCACTCTTGCAATAGAAATGTTCACTGCCTCTTTTGTTATATCTACAACCCTATTGTGTTCTGAATCTGAACATAATTCAATCAAAAGTTGTGATGCACGCCATGTATTGCTTATGTAACGAATTTAATATACTTCAATAAGCTTAAAACGTTTTTGTTTTAAATGTATCAAACCTTTTTAAAATCATGGTTGTGGCTAAATGATTAAGACCAGAGTCCAAAGTTTGAATTTTCAACTAAGCTGACCATTAGTTCTTCAATTTTTTTTAAAGTTCATGCAAGTTTATCTGCAGTCCAAATAAGCTGGTGATAAATGTTTTTAAAATTTTCAAAGCGATTATAAGACATTTGAATGAAAGTTTGGTGTTGTTTACTATTTTAAAATCAACTTGAAAAACACCGATGTCCTACATAAAAGTTGACCGATATCCGTGTCAATATGAAAAATAAATATTTATTTCTTTACAATTTTTCTTTGTTTGTTTTTACCAAAATTATGAGGTTCCTTTTCAAATAAAACACTCCTCTGCAGCAAAGGTACTATCAGTTCATAAGTTATGCAAGTTAGAAGAAGGTATACCGATAAAAATTCACTATTTCATAAAAGAAATTAACTTGTGTTTTATTATTGTTTTAGCAACCTGTTGCAGTGCGGTTAGTGGGAGGAGACAATGGCCGCTCCTTGACTACAGTAGCGGGCCGAGTCGAAATCAGAAAGTTTGGTATCTGGGGTACTATCTGTGACGATGACTTTGGCGAGGCCGAAGCATCCGTCATCTGCCGTTCACTGGGATATAATGGCCTGGCAGAGGTAAGATCCCTAGAAAATAGTAAAATTGGCTTTGAAGTTTAGGAAGTAGTATGTAAATATCATATGACATTCATATGTCAGCTACCAAAATAATAAAAGATTTAAAGGATTACACAGATAAAAAATATCTAAATAACATAAAATCTACAGTACAAAGTACTTATGTCATAGTGTTTAAATATTATTTCCCGTCACAAAAGCTAAATCCAGATTTCATAACCACTCAACACCTGCTTCTTTGATTGAATGAAAACCAGCAAATCTCCGGAGGAAGAATTATAGCAGTAGGACACATTGAAAAATTTTATTTTATTTCTAGCAGCCAGAAATTATAATTAATTGTAGTTCTGATTGAGGTACTGTAAACATTAGCGACAGATAAGTTGAGATTGTACAGATTTGAAACGCCAACACAGACTTTTACATATTTTAAGGCAAATATGAATAGTTGGGAAATAGAATATTAATCCTAAATCATTTAAAAACTCAATGAAAATTTTACTTTCATTACTTAAGAAGCTATTTTATCTCCCATTTGGGAGTGTACAATTTTCCTAATATAGTAGTATTTACACATATCTATCAGGTCTGTAATTTTTATTTAAATGTATTTGAGCATATAAAAATTTGAAAAGTTGGACGTCAGTGACACAAAAGGAAGTGGAAGGAAAAGTGGTGGAAATATCATTGAATGTATTAAGTTTTATTTGTCATAAGTTAATATACTAGGAGAGATAGGGCATCAGCAAACTTACCTGAGAAGACAAGCCCACTCACACAATACACAAAAACACAAATACAGACACAATACTTAACACAGGTTTTAGTGTCACTGGCACCTCCCTCAGGTTAGCAGAGAGACTCGTCTTCTAAAAACTAAACTAAAATTTTTTAAAAGTTAAAAACATCTAAATTTAACAAGTGTTACTGTCTTACAAGCATTACAAATCATTTACCTAATATTAAGAGTTAAAGAATTAAATAATATTTTATTTCAGTCTCGAAAAGAAGCAGCGTATGGAGCTGGTGAAGGTCTCATCTGGCTGGATGGCGTGCATTGCTTGGGCAACGAGAGCTCAGTGGACCTGTGCCTCCACGATGGCTGGGGTCAGAGTGACTGCAAGCACCAAGAGGATGTGGCGGTCATCTGTTCATATATTTCTGTAAGCACTAAGCATAACTTATTAGAAATAAATTGCTTAAAATACCAAAAGCAATGTATGTGGATGCTACACGTAGCTGGATAGCCATGCTTATGTGATCTTACAAATCTCAGCTATTATTAAATATTACAGTTTTTTAATTAATTTTAGAATCTTTTGTGAATTCCTATGGTCTGAGGAAGGTTAACTGCACATTTTGTGTTTGTACTGTGATATATTTGTGCTTATATTTTGATATAATTATGTATTTTGTACTTGTGTTGAAGTATGTTTGTGCTTTTTGTGATTATATTGTAATATATTTGTGTTGTGTAATGTAAATATTAAACACATAGGGCAATCCATACAGTAAATTATCTTTAAGATAATTTTTTACAATTTACAATAATTTTGTTTACTTAATTATAGCTCAGAGGAACTGAATTTAGTTATATGACATTATAGTTTAGATCCTTAAAATATATTAAGCTTAAAACGTTTCTATTGACATAATTTTATCATTTTAAGACGGGGACAGTGCATACCAGAATATCTGGGATTATTGATTATCTCTCACAATAAGGGGGGGGGGGGGGCTTGTGGCAGGGATATACCCAGGAGGGGGTGTCCGAACACATTTGTCATTAAGTTAATGTTGATACATTATATTGTCCTCGTAACCTTATCTTACGAATCCAGACAATTTATTGGTCTGTAGTAAATTATAACTAATTTTGAAAATGGCTTAAATGTCAAAAGTATTTTTCTTATTACATGAGTTCTGATATTTGTTTTACTGAATATATTTACACCATTGTAATTAGATAGTTCTACGCGTACAATACCCGGGGTTAGTGTTTGGAGAGGGCTGACTGACACATGTAAAAAACGTCATTCAAACTAAAAATATCTTTGTATATTATGTATAATGGTACATACAAGTAGTTAAATGATTAAGTTTAACAATACAAGCTTACATATGATTAAATTTATGAAGAAAGGGCAACACTCTATAATGATGAAGTAACTATTTTCAACTATTGCCCATTACAGTTATTGTTTAAAAAAAAATTAGGTTGGGAGGGCCGGGCACCCTGGGTACGCCCCTGACAACAACAAGTTTCTGTATGGACACATGTCACAAATAGGAACAGGCATACATTACAATAAACCATTACCCAGTTTACATATTGTATGCTCGTCATGAAACACAGATCGAAATGTATAGATTTCTTTATAATTTATTGTTTTAATAAAACATCAGAGACGTAAAGACGATCATACAATATTAAATTAATAGTTGTGGCATTCCTGAGAATGGTGAATAAGTCCAGTGACGTCACACATGTACCCCCTTCCCTCATCTGTAGTAAGAAGACACAACACCACTATAAAAAAAGGCTCAGCCCTTGTTTTCAGTAGCCCTAGGTTCGCTCCCCCCCCCTAAACCGTTTGCTAACCTTGCTCAGACCCCCTTATTGGTTCTGGGTACGTCCCTGGCTAGTGGGTTGACACCAGCGCATGTTTTAACAATGAACACATTCATTGGTAAGACGCTGATCGTCAAGATATGGGCAAATATGAGGGGCGCATGAGTGTAATTGTTATTTGGTCGACTGTTCCTCAGAAAGAGCTATTTATTTATAGCCCAATAGCAAGGGGCCTACAACTTTACGTGGAATCCGAACCACATTGTGTTGGTCTGATTTTCATCTAATTGAAAAGCCTGATGATCAGTTTTCTCCCCTACACAACATCAGAACCTTTAGAACCACTCAACATGGATACCCCAGACTTCTCTAGTAGTGTCCACGTCAATGGCAACCATTGAGCGGACGCCATGTTGGTATTAAGAGGACTGAGCATAGAACCTATCGCATACAATCTCCTCACTCCTCAACACTATGTCCTCAAGTAGCTGGGTTACAGCACTGTGCCACTAGTGCCGACATGAATTCAGACTGATAAGTCCCACTTTTCTTTGTTTTTAGGATGGCAACAATAAACTTAAAGGAAAAAAGGCTGCTGTAGACCTAGATGTAACCAACTCTCTACCAGTGGACGACATATTACCTAAACATTGTGGCAAAATAGACGAAGAACTTAAGTACATGACTCCAGATCTCACTCCCAAAGTGGTTAGCGGACAGGAAGTAATCAAAGGAACAATACCTTGGCAGGTTGGTTTAATTATTACTTATAACCATATAAATATGGTGGTAAGCATAATGGTTCCAAAGAATTGGCACAAACTTTGCCCCATATTAAATACTAAAAAATCAAAACTTTGAAATTACCAGTTTGAATCCCAATTTTTTTGCCATAACTCAAAAACTAGTCAAGTTGGAGACATGCGGTTTTCATTGAATTAACACAGTGGTCACAATAATGTCTCTATGTTAACGCAAATTAGACTAAGTAAAATGGAAAGTATTTTTAATGTAGTAGTGATTTTCTTATCATACTCACTTTGGCTAATGTTCCCAGTGAATTAATTATTCTAGCAAACAAATTTACTAGTAAAAATACAATATAAAACAGAAATGCTTGCTTATCATATAAAACATAATTAAAATTACAAAACAATGTTAGGTTAGTTAAGTTGGTAAGATTACTTGAGAACATGACAATTCTGTTAGAAAAATTCCTCGAGATTTTTTAACATATTGGAATCTCAGTTTTCAACATTACTATAACATCCTAAGACTAAATTCATTTTGAGAAACTTGACAAATTCGCGTATAGTTCTCAGGTATGTTTGCTGTTGTCTTAACTCTTCTATATTAATTAATCCAATGTCCTCATATTCTCTTGATAACAGAGACTGATGTTGAATATCTTGTAAAGAGCATCAGTATCTGATTTTCAAGACTCAGACGGTTTAATAGTATTGTAGAGTAGTTAGCAATATAGTCTTCATTTATTCCAATACAAATTTTAATTCACTTTTTATTTGTTCAGTTTTCTTGATCTGTACGTTTTGCTCACACTTTATAACTGTGTATATGATTTATAATTTTCTTATGACACGTAATGAAAAATGTATCTTGTCAGGTCTTTGTTCTATTTGCAATGATAAAGGCTGTATTACATGCATTTAATATGTTTTGTACAGTCATGGAAGTACATTTAAAAATAACTTGAATTAAAGAGGAGTATTGACCGAAGATACCCTTGCAGCAAAACAACTTTAAACGGAATAATGATGATCTTAGTTGTATTGATGATAAAGAGTTCATTCTATTTGATGTTGTTTTATCAAAATAGTAACTGTTTCTTTATTGTATGTTTCTTTCTTTTTCTTTAATTGGCAGAAAAGAGGGGAGTTTCCACCATTGTTTCACAAATAAAAGTATAAGATATTTAAAAAAAAAAGGAAATACAGTAAATATTTTTTCTCTATATGGCAGAAAAAAATATATACAGACGAATGTAATTATGTGGTTTTAGTAATAAAGAGTTTATATAGGCATTTTTTTAAATTTCAGGCAATATAATATCATTTTGTAGTATCTCCCTCGATAAAATCCAGTCAATACAGGTTTTACCACAGGAACCATGAAAATGCTATTTTACCAGAAACTTCTATATTCTACAATACTCACTTCGTAAAAGTAAATTTGTAAGCAAACTCACTGTTTTATGTAGTGGCACATAAATAAATGTTTCACTACACTACTATGAGTTTAGCTGTTTTCGTTATGTGTTTACAACCTGCGAAACATCATATTTTCAACAGCTGTCTATTGTTTACTACCGAAAGTAACATTGTTTACAACCAAAAATTTTCCACAGTCAACAACACCTGTTTTTATTCCGTAGTGTAGTGAAAAGTATCGTTCAAAACTCGAGTGAAAGTGTTTTGTATGTTCTCGACCATTCGAAGTGCTCGACAAGTCTCGCACTTCAAACATATGGTCTCGAACATGCAAAACCCCACTTTCCACTCTTGTTATGAAATATACTAATTTCAAACAGTACTATCAAATAATGTCTATTTTTCCTTTAATCATCATAAATTAATTAAAAACTAGGGGACACCCATGCACGCTTCACGTGCTAACATTGTCATGAGCTAACACTGACACAAGCTTTGCTCGTGACGCCTCGGCCTTGGCATACCTTGTACCTTTTGACTTCAAATATTAGTAATTAATCTGTATTATTAAGTAAAATCATATTATTTTAATTCATTTACAGTAGCTCACTCACTGCACTTTATTAGCACTCTATTTATAGTACTGTATAATAATTATAAACAACCAAGGTTATAAACAACTAAGGTTATTACTAAGCCTATTTCAAATGTTTTTATTTTATTTAACGGCTGATAATAACATACTCACAGACAGACATGTATTCGCTCTTTTATAATAAACTTAATATTTAACTGTGCTGCTCTCTATGTTTAACCTAACAAATTATTTGGACCATTTAACATTTGTTTATGCCGCCAGCTGGTCAATTAAAATTAATCTCCAACAGAATGACATTGCAACTTTGACGCCGTGTACGACAAAAATGGGAATTTCTAAAATCTGGCTCCGTTAGGACTTAGAAATCAAAATTATCTTTTGAATAAAAAAAATTTCATCAAAATCGGTCTAGTAATAAGTTCAGAAAGTGAGTGAACTAAATTACCCGATTGTTTTAATATAAAGGATAATTCAAAAACCCTGAATAATGAATGTTAAGTGATTATTATGTTGGAATTTGCAGGCAAGTTTAAGAGTGCGTACTTCCATCAAGTCCGTTCACTGGTGTGGAGCTGTCATCATCTCTCCCCTCCACATACTTACTTCAGCCCATTGTCTTATGGATTACACAAAATCAGCCTATTTTGTGAGAGTTGGTGATTTTGACACGGAGGTAACATTTTTAATACATATTTTAAAGCTATCTTACGCTCCCATTCTACTTACGCTTCTCCTAACCAACCCAACCCCTCTTTCACTCTCTCTCGGCTTTCTTTTTTCATTACAATCAAATTCTGAGTGTAAACGTTTAATTTGATGCCCCACTAGAGTATGATTATGAGATATTTGCCATTTTATTTTTGAGGTGTAACCACCCATTTTTCTTATTTTACTTTCATTTGTATTCAGGGAACATAAACCTGTAATTTGATGCTCCTCTCAGTACATTTTCAAACTGTATTTTTCCAAAATGACCTTCATGGTAGTAGGGGACCAATACCAATGTTCTGATCCCAAAACTAAAATGTATCTTTGGATTAAAAAGAAGAATAACTTTAATTTGATATTCCATAATAGTTTGTTAGCTCCTTCATTAACTTTTTTTTTATTCAAAGATGAAAATAAAATGTAAAGTGTACAAATGTGATGTCTAAAAAGGTTTTGGAGTTAAATTTTTTAAAATCTTTCTTTCTCCAAAATTAGGTAAATTAAACTTTATTTTATCCCAAAAGTAGAATTTTTATTAGTTTTTCTAGTAGTATGATTGCAATTCCATGCTAAATTTCAAACTTTAGTAATAATTTACCGGTAAGTTTGCTGGTGGTTTGAGAACAAAACTTTAAAGTGGTTTGGGCTACATGCAAAATTACAAGTTTCTATTTTATTTGGACGTAGGCCCTACCTTAGAATTAATGTTAGTAAACGAGTAAGTATGCCTTGTTTTAAAAGATCAAGCAATACTCCTGCACACGCTTAATTCACTGTTAAGATACTCATGCCTATCTTGAGCCTTCAGCTTTAGTTGGTCATTCCTTGTTTTTGAAAAAATTTCATTTTTGATTTTCAATATACTAAGATGTTAAAAAGTTTCAAAACACATTATCAAAGATTCCTCATGGTTTTGTTTACTGGAAAAGTGCTTCAAGCTGATACTTTAGGCTAGAAGAACGGTCGGCTCTAGATATTTTCTAAACAGTTAAACTGAAATGAATCCCACAAAAATAACTATGTTACTTTATACCTCTGAGTTAGATAAAACCCAAAGTAGAATCTCAAAGAGAATCATAGATAATAGTCCATACGATGTAATATTAATTAAAATATTTTAAACACCAACATGCGCTGTACTATTATGTAAGTACTGTATTGCTATTATCTGTAAAAAACTGTCTAGTAATACGCCTGATTATAAGGTTTTTTTTTTCAAGAGCCGAATTTTTGTGTAACAGATCCTGAATCTCGCTCAGAAGATGCCCTATTTGTGATATTGAAAACCACACAACAGACATTTCTATTATGAAACCAAAAAGCTACAATTTTTGTACTAGGACAATTATTTACCTTAGGGGGCCCTTTCTGCTTCATGAAATACGCCAATAACATGGTTTTCTATTTCAAGGATTCGGTCTGTAATAATGGTTGTATCGTAACAATTGGAGTGTCATTTGGTCTAGGGAAAGAACTGTTCTAGTGGACCATCAGTTTATGTTCGTTAAAAATTGAGTAATTTTTCTATTTGTTAACAGTTAAATGCATGAAACTTTAAATGTAATTCTTGAAAATTTTTAATTTATAAAAACTCATATCAACTTGAGTCCACTAGATTGGACCTTCATGCAGCTCTTCACTACTACTCATTGTTATAATAAACACGAACCGAACAGTCAAAAGAGAAAAGCATATTTAAGCCCACTGACGGTAAAATTGTAGTACTATAGGGCTTTTGACTTCCGATGGCTTAGTAGGATGAGAAACGGCCACCTTAAAGCTTACATTTTTTAATATGAACGAACTCTAAAATATCAAAAATTTGAATAAAGAAGGATTAGATTTGTTTTAACACAAAAGAAGATTATTTTTGAAACCTTGATTTTACAGCATAAAATTTATTTGCAAGGTGCCTGAAGATGGTGAACAGGAGCATGACATTGAGTCAACATACATCCATGAAGACTTCAATAAAGGACATCACTTGAACAATGATCTTGCTGTCATCCGTCTGAAGGGAACTGGATTGCAACTCACAAGTTATGTGCGAGCTGTCTGCCTGCCTCCTCCCCCAACTACTTATGTCGCTGGAACCAACTGTACAGTCTCCGGTTGGGGCGCTAATGGCACTCCTGGTGCAGGTGTTCAATTATTATGCTAGCCAGTATTTTAAATAATTAGTTTTTTCTATGATATGAAGTACAGTGAAGAAGAATTTAGGAATATTTTTACGAAAAGAAAATGTGTTGTACATAAGATTTTTAAATTCCTAATGTTCAGAAATGAACAAATGAAAGCGGAATACCTGGTAAACTAGAGAGAGAATAAGAATAAGAACTCTTTATTCCATTGATCTTTACAATAAAGAAATAGGACACGTCAAATAACAATGCATTAAGACACACTTTCAACTTAATTCCTACAACTAAAAACAACTACAGTAACTAAAAACACAGTTAAAACTACAGTCCTAAAAACAACTAAAATTACAGTACATTTAAGTTTGTATATTAAAAATTCACATCAAAATTACAATTGAGAAATTCATTCATATGATAAAAAGGGTGCTGTACTTGCCAATTATAAATATTATTTTTAAAGAGTTTAAAACTCACAGTTCTTGCACTATCAGGCAGCTTATTAAAGAAACGAATACAGTTGAGTTTGAGAGATGTGCCAGTTTTGGCCAATCTATGAGGAAGTATGTTAAGCTTAACTCCACCTCTAGTATTATACTGGTGAACATTGTTTCTAATTGGAAAGTTTTGTAAATTTGATTTGGTATATAAAAGTACCTGAAAAACATACAAATTTATAACTGTAGGAATTTTGAGCTCGATAAAAAGTGGTTTACAGTGAGTAAGTAATCCAACTCCTGCAATATTACGGACTGCCTTTTTCTGTAATAATAGAATATCATTTACAAGAGGAGAATGGCCCCAAGCTAAAATACCATACAGTATATGTGATTGAAGAAGACCAAAATATGACATTCTTAAGTATTCAAAACTTACAAAGTTTCTCAACTTCCATAGTAAGTAATTTACTCTTGATATTTTTTTGCAAATTGTTCCAATATGCAAGGACCATTGTAACCTTGAATCGATGTGGAATCCTAGAAGCCTAACAGACTCAATGTTAATATCTTGCTTAAGGCTTAATGTTAAATATTGCGTTTTATCTGGATTAGAAGATAATTTATTTGAAGAAAACCAGGAAAGAGCCTGGTCTTCTGCTTCAATAGTGATCTGTTTCAAGGCATTAAGGTTGTTATGACTGGCCATTAAAGTAGTGTCATCGGCATAAATAATAGAATGAACATTTAAATTTTGCGGCAGATCATTTATATACACCAAGAAAAAGAATGGTCCAAGAATGGAACCCTGAGGCACACCTGTGTTAATATGTTTCATAGTTGAACATTTATTTTTTATAGAAACAAATTGACTCCTGTTAGATAAATACGATTGAATTATTTTTAAAGAACTATCTTCAATACCATAAAATTTTAATTTTTTCAAAAGAATATCAAATGGAACACTGTCAAAAGCCTTACTGAGATCACACAACACCAAGGACACTGACTCTTTTCTTTCAAAAGCATTAAGAGACAAATCGATTAGATTAAGTATTGCAGAAGTAGTGGATCTACCCTGACGAAATCCATGCTGACATGATGAAAGTAAGTTATGTGACTCAAAGAAGTTACTTAGTTGTTTGTACATTAATGATTCAAATACTTTAGAGAATATAGGAATTATTGATATTGGTCTGTAATTTTGGGGTAAACTTTTATCTCCTTTTTTAAAAATTGGAATTATTTTTGAAATTTTTAGTGATGGCGCAAAATATCCCTTATCCAAACATTTGTTATAAATAAAAGCAAGTGGTTCACTAATCAAATGAATTGTTTGTTTAATAATTGAATTAGAAAGCCAATAATAATCCATAGAATTAGAGTTTGAAAATTTAGATACAGCTTTTATCACATCGGATGAGGAAATTTCAGACCATTTAAAAGACAATTGATTTCCTGCTCTGTTACCCAAAAACTCTTCAGGAGAGTTGGTACTTGGATTATTTCCTTTACTCAATTGACTTATTGAGTCCAAGAAAAAATAATTTAATTCATCTGGATTAAGATTGATCTCACTACTATGAGTTGGAGAAAATTCATTACTTATTACTTTCCGAGCAGCTTTGCAGCTATTTGCGGCATTACCAATATACTCCTCTACTGCCAGTCTTTTTGCTTCTATTAATTCTTTTTGGTAAATTCTTTTCTGTTGTAAGTAGACGTTATAGGCAGCCTGATAGTGCTCTGACTCCTGCCTCAAAAGATTTTTATAGATTGTATACAGTGTTAACATTCTAGTTTTTAATTCTGCTAACACTGGTGTGTACCAGTTGATCAATTTAGATTTTTTTGAGCTATTTCTATTACATAATTTGATTAAAGGTGAGCAGAAGTGCCATAGATCTACATATTTTTTAAAAAATTCATTAAATAGTGTTTGTACATTAATTTTGTTCTGTTGAAAGTCTTCTATCATCTGCCAATTTTCTTGTTCTAAACTAGATATAAACAAATTGACATTTTCTTTTTTTTGTAATCTAATATATGAGAAACCTGATTGTTTTTTACTTCCAGAGGAATTACTTACTAAATGCATATAAAATAAAAGTGGTACATGATCCGAAAAAGAATGATCTCCGAGAGATACATCATATAGATTCCTAGTAAAATTAACAATAATGTTATCAATGCAAGAGTTTATACGAGTTGGCTGATCATTGGAGGGAAAAAGATTAAGTGCTCTAAGAAGATTTAAGAATTTTAAGGAAATTGCATTACTCCTATCACTAACACCTATTTCAATATTGAAATCTCCAGCAATAAGTAACTTTTGATTGTGTTTTTGTATCTTTTTTACAGTAAGTTCAAAACAAGTCAGGAAACCATCAACATCCCCACTTGGAGATCTATAAATACTTAATATAACAACATTTGTTTCCAGCAATTTAATACAACAACATTCAAAGTGTGTCTCAGAGTAAAACTGTGATACATCAATAACAGAAAATTTAATAGAATTTAAAATATAAATACCCACACCTCCATTCTTTTTAATTTTCCTACAAACTACATGAGCAGGTATAAAATTAATTGGGACAAATACATTTACTTTATTTTCTTCCAACCAATGCTCTGATATGCACATTAAATTTAATTTCTTTTCTCTACATATGTCTTCTAATTCTAGAATTTTATTTCTAATACAGCAAACATTAATTTGCATTAGTCTAAAAAACTGTCCTCTAAATTACCGTTATTTTGTATTATGGGGGTGGTTGGTGAAGGGAAGTTTGAAGGAGTGCTGGTTGTTGGAGTAGTGATCTGTGGAGTGCTTGATGTTGAAGAGGTAGTCTGTGGAGTGTTGATCGCTGGCGCAGCGATCTGCTGAGTGAAGGGCACAACTATAGAATCGGACACATCAAGAGATGGAGTAGACACTGAGAATGCTGTTGGTTGCTGGCGTGTTGCTGTTGGAGGATGTAAGATGGTATCTCCTGAATGCTTTATCTGCTCCTCTGAGTCATGTACTTGTTGCTCCAATGCAATTGGCGTTCTCATAGATCTGGATGGTTGTTTAGCAGTTGTTATTAACTGCTCAATGTCGCTTGAAATTTTCTCTTTCCCTTTTCTGTTAAGATGTAATCCATGGTGCGTATAGAAGTGCCGAGGTAGACAATGGAGGGGAATAAGTTTCACTGTTGTATTCACGATAAATTCCTCAATTAAGGCATTAACATGAGATACCTTCAAGTCTAAACCAGGCTTGTCATGTCGCATAGGCAGCGAAGCAAGAATTATTATATTGGTATGTTTTAATTCCTTGACAACTTTGAAGAGATCATTAGTCAGCCTTTTAGCGCTGGTTTTTTCTACGCTATTAGAACCAGCCACTAGCAAAAGGTGGTCTTTTTTTGATAGGTTTTTAGTGAGGGTGTGAATATCATGAGTGACTGAGTTGCTCAAGAGAGAGAGAGAGACACACAATAAAGTAGTGAAACTTTCCGGGCCACTGGCCCCTTCTTCAGTCACTAAACAACTAGAACCTCGGTGACTGAAGGAGTTCAGGTATAAAGCCGTTTTTACATGTAAAAAAAGCAATCTCCATACTGAACGTACTGCCATGTGGACTTCTTATGACAATCTTTTTTGGAGGAAGCTGGTAATGACTCTCCTTTAAAAACAACTTGACCATCTGTTTATTGACTTTATTTTTATGATCTGGAATGATACCGCTTGGAACTTTCTGTATTGCCACAAAACATTTCATATCTGAATTTCACCAGACAATCTTCTTTCAAACACACAAACTCCCTTAATGTTGAAATTGGATTGGAGGGTCATGTCCTTCAAACTGATATTTACATACAAATAAACAGCCAAACTCCACTTTACTAGCACTATATAGTGTAACCTTCTCTTATTAAAAATCTGCATAATTTAATTAAGTGAAAATGCATTTTCAACAGTTTAGCTAAAAAGGTATGTTAAATACTAGAATTAATTAAATATTCCCTATAGTAAGATGAGTGTTAAAGTTTTAATTACTCACTATAATAAAAATGTTTTTAATTTCTCTGTCTTTTGCAAAATTTGCTAGTGGGAATTTCTGTACAATTGAACATGTCATAACCGAAATCTGATTTAAATTTTAACTATACAATATATCTATTAAAACTTGCTAATAAGTGAACTTTAGTTTTGTAAATATGATTTTGATGCAGGTTATTCTCGACGTTTAAAAGCAACGACTGTGCCCATAATTGCAGAGGCGGAATGTAGAGCTCCATACGTCTACGGTGATGCTCTTGCCTCAGGAATGTTCTGTGCTGGAGATCTCCAGGGTGGAGCAGATTCCTGCCAGGGAGATTCTGGTGGCCCCTTTGTGTGCACCGTCAATGGTAAGAAAGAACAGCACTCAACTTTATATTACTTCACTCTCATTACTTCATTCAATTTCTTTATAATCTTGTGCAGTATTTACACTTTCTGTGCTCGTGACACTTCGGCCTGTGACTTTTGACTATAAATTACTATTAGTAGGTAAACTGTATCAAGTAAAATCATATGTTAATTTATTTATAGCAGCTCACTAACTGTATTTGCCTTGCTATCTATTTATTAATATTTATACCCAATACTATCGCTTGGATATTTCAAAAGTGTACATTTCACTTGTTTTTGTCTTAACAGCTCATCATTAATTAAGTAAAATAATTGTAATACATTACCATTGAAAATTTTAAAATCGAGTGGGGCGGAGCCCTACAGTTGGATACAGATAAAACAATTATTAAAACCTTAGAAAATACTTCCCAAAATATTATGACAATTGAACAAATGTAGTAATGAATAAAAGACAGACATGCATACTTACTCTTTCTGACCTCCTCAATACTATAAACATCATTATTTACATTCCAAGAGCTGTTAAATAATTGTATAAACATCATTATTTATATTTAAACAGATTTTACTTTTAGATTCATTTAAATCTCTCCATGATATTATTGCCTGAAAAACATACTCTGAGAGCTTTAAATTATTAAATAATGAAAACTCTATTGCACAACTACGATTAGGGGCAAATATTTTATACCTCAACCATTACTGGTGGCACAGTGCTATAACCCAGCTACTTGAGGACAAAGTGTTTGAGAGATTGTAGGTGATAGGTTTCATCCTCTGTCCTCTTAATACCGACACGGCGTCTGCTCAATGGTTGCCATTGACGTGGACACTACTAAAGAAGTCTGGGGTGTCAATGTTGGATGGTAGTCAGGGTTCAGATGTTGTGTAGAGAAGAGAACTGAATGCCAGATTTGTCAGCTGAAAATCAGACCAACACTACGTGGTTCAGATTCAACGTAAAGCTGTAGGTCCCATAGTTGCCCTAGCTATTGGGCTATTAATAAATAGTCCTTTCTGATGTAAGTCGACTCAGATGACTATACTCGTTGATCTACACTCATTCGAAATCCATATTTGCCCGTATCTAGATGATCGGCGTCTTAAGAATAAATAAAAATACAAAAAATAAAATTAATGGGTAAAAGAAATAGGGGAGGAGTTGCATTTACAAAAAACAGGTTCACGTATTGTATATATGGATATCGCAACACTTACAATTAATCTTTTAACGAGAGGATTTGTTTCAGGGCACTCGGTACTTTATGGAATAACCAGCTGGGGTCACGGCTGTGGCAGGCCTAACAAACCTGGTGTGTATACTCAGGTGGCCAAATACATCAACTGGATTCATTCCAAGATCCAGGAATCATTAACTGGCAGATAGTTCCTCGATTTAGAAATAGATTTGTACCTAGTCACTGTTATTTTTAGTAAATTTTTGTTGATTATTAGCAATAAATGTAAATATTTACTGTCCCAACCATGACTTTTTTGATGAAGTGTGAAGGATGCTGCGTGAATCTAACAGTAGTTGAAAAGATTTCATACCACCAATTCCAAATATAAATTTGAACGATAAGCAAGACTACTGGGAATGATAGTTGACTCTGGTTTGTCATTGACAAGCCATGTCAACAACTTATGCAAGAAACTAGGGACAGGAATATATATTATTAGACGGATGCAAATATTGCGAGGATCAGTAGCACCAAAAATAGCCTATTATGTATTGCTTGGATTCCACATCAGATATTATGGATTTGCCCTGTGGGAAAACTCTTCCGAAAGAAACATAAACAGTTTTAATGTTGCAATAAAATGCAATTTGCACTCTTGTCTTGCTAACCTCCAACCAAGTGACAGCTGTCATATTTAAATATGAGCTTGATCATGTGATATATCATTTAAGTTATTGAAGTCATCTAAGCAAACATGGAAGATATTATAGATAAGTTTGTACATGATGAATCTGTAGTATTTACACACTGTGTTTCAGCAGATTTTGGAAATGAAAAACAAATGTCTGCTGGTGTTTCAGCTATTTTTTAATGAAAATTTGGGAAACCTCAGTTACCAGACTGCCTGGACAGGAATATTTACTGTCGGATTCAAAAAGCAATGTACTCGAGTCTGAACCACTTTTAGAAAATAAATACCTATCCATTGCGTTGTGATGTACACCAAAATTTAGCTTATTTAATTCTACATCATTTCATATAGGTAACTTGTTTTTTAAAAACTTTAAGAATTTTTAATAGCAGGTAAAATACAAAAAAACATGAAAATTTAGTACTTTTGAAGTAAAGCTCAACTTTAAAAATATCTAAAACAAAAAGTACTAAAGATAAGTCAGTGAAACTCTAACCACATGTAAAGAAGGTTGTTTTTGGTAGTCTGTCCACATTCTAGAATTTTTACTCTTTTACATAATGTTCTGTTGTAATTTTTGTAAATCCTTGCAAACTTAAAAATGGCTGATCATACAAACTTCCAAAACGGTTCAAAAATACCGGATTGAAAAATAAAGTAAGATTATAAAACAGTAAGTACGATAAAAAAAATTGCGATTTTATATCACATGATAATTCAACAGACATTAATGTGTTACAGACATTAGTGTGTGACATTAATGTTCACGACCAGTCACTGAACACGGTGTTGCCACTTCATGCAGCTGGACTTCCACCCCGTATTAGGGGACTTATTAGCTATGAATGACAGGTATACATGTTACAGCTAAAGGCTGATGAATAACCCACAGTTACTAGAAATGTGATAAGTACATCCTTCAAATCACCTATTTGCAGGTGATTCTCTCACTTTACAGGGTGGCTCTCACTTTCGCATTACATTCAGCTTATTAAATGTGAAATTTATATAATTGTAAATCCTGTAAATAAGTTATTTTTTAATTTGACAATCTTTTTAGATCTATAACAGTCTTGAACCTGTCGTTGGATGTCCAAAGCCCTCATGGCAAAAGGTGATTAAAAATTTGTTTGAATTTAGATAGAAAACATGGTTGATTAACTGTTCAATACTTCCACAGTAATAAACCTTTCATGCACTGTTTAAACACTTCTATGCGCACGATTCGGCAACGCCGAAATGCTTAGTTGAAACTAGTTTTGAAGTGCTGCCTTAGGGGATTTGCTTACACATGAGTGCACATTGATGTCTGTTTTTCAATGTGTTATCATGTAATATAAAATCGCAAGATTTTTTCATCGCACTTACAGTTTTATAATCTTACTGTATTTTTCAATCCGGTATTTTTGAAACGTTTTGGAAGTTTGTATGATCAGCCATAATTAAGATTGCAAGGGTTTACAAAAATTACAACAATTTTTTAAGAGAAAAATTCTAGAATTTGGACAGACTACAAAAAACAACTTTCTTCATATGTGGTTAAAGTTTCATTGACTTATCTTTAGTACTTTTTGTTTTTGAAGTTTTTAAAGTTGAGCTTTACTCCAAAAGTGCTGTTTTTTTGTAATCTACCTGCTATAAAAAATGCTTAGCCTTAAAAAAATGTAAGTTATATGAAATTAAATAAGCTAAATTTTGGTGTACAACACAACAAAGTCGGATGCATATTTATTTTCTAGCAGAGGTTTAAGCTCGAGTACATTTTTTTTAATATGAAGTTGTCTGAAGAGTGCATATGATGCAAAAGTTAATGGCCTAATAACAAAACCAATATACTGTGGGAAACCTAAGCTTCAAGATTATAATAAAGCTTTTCAACATTTGGTTCAAGATTTTAAAATGAAAAATCTCACAAAACTCATTTTTTCACCCGTGGGGTGTGTACGAGATAAAAGTCCCATTGGAAACTTTGCAACAAACATGTAAATTTCCGGGTGCAACATTTGCAACGCATTAAGGGTGCAAAAATCAATACTGTAACTTACAGAGGTAATCATGCAGAAGGAACGACATACCCCACACACATAATCTGTCAGATGTCTCAAACAAGCAATTTACAAAGCGGAAAAGGTAAGGCAGGTCACACCTGATCTACCTGCACTTGGACCTTCTCAAGAATCAATTCAGTCTACCCGAGCTACTCGTCAGCCTTCTCAAGGGAAAGAAGTGGATCCAAACTGCATATCTCCAGCAAACAAACAGACACTAACTATTGAAGACACGAATGACCTACCCCCCTTACAAGTCACATGCCAGTACCCAGCCTGTGTCTTTAGTCCAGCTGTTCTAACCTTAAAAATGGCTGATCATTTTTACCATACAAAATTTTTACCTCTTAGGTTTACTGGCTAAACTGGAAAATCAACATAGGCAACGTCGCATCCAGACCACCACAGCCCTCCTCTAAATTTTACATTCGGTGCCTCACAACTGGGAATAATGTAGCAAGGTACAAATGTATTTTTTTAGTGGGAATTACAATCTTTTTAGTGTTTAATTGGGGAAGTACTTTTTTACTGATTATAAATATCAAAAAATTAAGTCATTTGGACAATTTTAACTTATAAAACCTATCAGGCCCTAGTTGTGATTTATCTAACCCGGTAACAAATTAGCTGTGGGACAGGAAGGAGCCAAGTACTGAAAATAGACAATGTTGCCATGTTGTGCTCCCCTCAGAGGTAAAGTTAGAACAGCTGGACTATAGTTTTGTTGTCAGTGATTGTTCAAATATGTTACTGAACAGTCGATGAATAAAGAAGTTTTGACTTTGACACAGCCATTTCAAGATGAAAACGAAAAGCAATTAGAATTTTAAAAACATGCGTCGTTCTTTAGTTATTAATTATTTAATTGGTCATTGCTTGTGTATTTTTCTAATTAAAACTGCTTTGTTGTGGCTAAAATAAACCAGATTTATTTATATCACAGTTTTGGTTTAATCTTGATTTGTAATTCATGGATTTGCTAGCTTCAGACATTAAAAAATTATATAAAATAGCAAAATAATTAATAACTAAGGAACGAAACGTTCTTTTAAATTCTCAATGCGCTATTGTTTTCAGCTTAAACGGTGGTGTTAGGAGACATATCACATGACCATGTTCCCATTTAACATTTTGAAGCTGATCCTAAATCTTGTACCCCAAAGTAATCTCCAATAACATTGAAACACTCTAATTGTAGTGTGGGTTTGTATTAATGGCATATTAAAACAACAAATCTCATATAAGATGTGGAAACAGGGAAAACTCACCCTGTATACTTACAAGTGAGTGGTTGAGTGGACCTTCTGAGATGGTTTAACATAACCAAACCACTAAAAAATAGGTTCTTATAAAATGCTGACTATTTTAGCCTATCTTGAGATCAATCATCAACTCAATCTGGGTAATTAATCATATATTTTAAAACTATGGTTTAAGTACTATTAATTCGAGAATCAGTATTTATCTCTATATTCAACTTCCGAGAGCAATAGTTTTTTGTCAAAATAGTAATTAGGACACAATTTTTAGGATTGATTAGAAAAGAATTGTTGAGGATTTCTAAACACTGTAGTGAAAAGATCAGAGTCATTATAACAAGTTCAAAATAAAGTAATTACAGACCCAATAAATGTTAATTTCTTGTCTCTAGCATTAGAAGAACCATTACTCAAATTATTTTCATCAAAGTATCATTTATTTTTTTAAGTGTTGATACCCAACCTTTCTCCACATTAAAAATGTTCACCTGTGTTATGCTACTGCAGAAGTCAAATCACTTCCTTCCCATAAAAATACTTACCACCAACTCAGGAGAATGGAATCAGCATACCAGTGGATAACTAAATCCCATGTACCTCATAATCTGAATATCCAATAGAGCACTGAACACTTTCCTTCCTACCCCTCAATGATCGGCAACCTTCAAAAATTCAAACTGGAAAAACTGCAATACAATTTTGAGCGATGCTTTGTGAATGAACAGTAAAAGCTTAGTCAGTCTCTACTCACCTGATGAAAGTGCCAGTGGCTCTGAACATTTAAGAAAAATGTGTTTTCCTGTATTTGTTTACTACTGTAAGGTGTTAATAGTACTGTCTTCTTAGGTAAGTTTGCTGATGTCTTATCTCTCCTAAAATACTTATTTATTCTTCAGACGCTGATCATAAATAATGGGCGAATATGAATTTCGAATTAGTAAGATGAATGTAAATGAGCAACTATAGTATTTGTTATAAACTAAGGCTCACTATTCCTTTTACTTTCTCTCATATGCATTAGCATAGAGAAAGTATCGTGATCGTCCAAAAAAATGTTTTTTACAAGTTGGTCTAAAAATCCATGTTAGGGCCCCCTGAACCCAAATTTTTTTTATTTTTTTTTAGATTTTGGCGTCTGTCCAAATGTATGTGTGTCCATAACTTCAATAGTTTTTTAGTTATAACATTTTTTATGGGCAAAACATTAAATATTTAATTTTTCAAGCTTTATTCCAAGAAAAAACATTTAGTCACCACCACACCAAGTTGGGGCTGAAGGCCGGAAGCCACAACTCAAGTTGTAAGGTTGTTTACATGAAATCTGGCTATAAGATTTATTGAATAACAGTTTTTGAAGATTATTTTTCCATACTTTTATTTAAATGAAATAAGTATTTTGTCTGTATATTACTTAGAAATTTAATTAATTGAACATCAGTTTTTATTTAGGTGTGTTTTTACTATATGGTGATCGATTTCGTCCATCTATGTGGACATCTTAATAATATAATGTGAACAATTTTACATAGGCCAAACAATAAACTTCAACCAAAGATTTAAGAACCACACATCAGCATGGAAAAATAACAAACCAGAAAGATCCAACTTAGCCAAACACTTAATTGACAATGATCACACAATAGAAAATAAAAATAAAAATATGAAAATATTAAAATTTTGTAAGAAAGGAATAAATATGTCAGCATGGGAAGAATTATTTATATACGAAGCAAAACTTGAAAATCAACAAAGAATAATCAATGAACAAATTAATTTTGAATCAGAAACAGTTTATTCTAATACAATTAAATTGAAAAATAAATTATAACATGTGATTAATGAAATGCATTGTGGGTAATCAATAACAGACAACAATCATGATCAAGCTTCAGTCAGTCCGAAGATGTCCACATAGATGGACGAAATCGATCACCATATAAATATTTGACTCAACATCTAGTCATTATAGTGTTGTGAGACGTACATGTTGTTATAAATTCTTTAATTAAAATTCAACAATAAGCTATACGTCAGGCAACACGATAACTACGTAATCTGTAAACTGTGACCAACTTTGATAGCATCATAAACTGAAGAGACGGGGGTTAAAGGGCGAACCACCCAACTGTGCAACTAGTATGTATATGTAACTTTTAGCTAACTTCACCCTAGTTTACATGGTCTGCAGGCGACATTATTCAACGAATGAAGTACTGACGGGGATTTGCACTTTGCCCTCCACTGTCTGAAGTCTTAGCCACTGGCTACCTACCATACCGGTATATGTAATTTTTGATAAGTTGTACAGTAAAACCTCACTAACTCGAAACCCGATAACTCAACAGTGAAGGACTGACAAAGTACAAGTCTAGCTGGCTTTAGATTGGGTATATTTTTGACTTGAAGGAATACACAGGGCTTTAAATTATGAGTCATATAAATTGAAGGAACATTGCGTAGTTTGCAACAACAAAGGTTGTCTGCGATGGATATTTTATTCTACTAGCGACCTCCAAGAAGCAGCCAGATGCAAATTAATTAACAAAAACCCAATAAAAAGTACTGAATAACATGACAGCCTGAGGGTCTACATAATGTTGAGTTAGAGGGGTTTTACTGAACTTGAAAATTCTGGCTTTATTCAGACAAAATATTTAGTAAATTTATTTCTAATCATCACCTTTACAATACCAAACATTCTATCACCAAAATTTTGAACGAAGACAAGCCGTGAAAGAGCTGACAACACTGACTCCTGTTCTAGGTATAATCAATGCATCCACATTCTAGACAAATTAAAAAACAAACAAGAGTGAAATAATTTTAATAGGAAAACTTAGGTATATTATCATTGAAATACTTGATATAACAATATTTTAAAATTATTTAGTGTTTTTATAAATGTGAATAATATTAAAGTGTCTTGCTAACAGCAAATTAGCCTATACAAGTTAAAAACATAAGTGAGATACTTATTGTAATAATTCAAATAAATTATTACAATAAGTAAAATTGTCATCTTACATAAATATACATGGTTAGTTTGAAAGGCAATACTTCAAAGCTTATTCTATAACAGAAATTGGAAACCCGCAAACTTATCTGGGAAATGTCTACTAAACAAATTGTTGATATGAGTGTTGCGTTCAGACTGGCATATCTAACTTTTTATTAATGAAACTGGTTATTTTTCATTCATTCATTCATGAGGGGCCAGAGTAAATTTTAATTAATAATTTGACTTATGCTGAAGTAGAGACTTTTTAATAAAATATTTTTCAGTAAATGTTATTGACCAATAACAGGTTTGGAGAAATTTTACGATGGTGTGAAACACCTATTACGTTCAATTTAGTACTGTAACTGTACTAAATAAAAGATTACAATATATATTACAGGTAATAACTTATAAAATTACAATTTTGTTTAACTGTACAAAAGTACATCGCTGTACTTTGCTTCTTTATTAATGCTAAAAAAAGTGTACTATTGACAGTAAAAAACAATTTGTAAAGTAGACAAGTGACTAAATTTACTAGAGCTGAATAACTAGACAAGTGACTAAATTTACTAGAGCTGAATAACAAATATCTGAAAGAAAAAAAATTATAACAAATGTTGCTTTTAGTAATAAGAAAACAAATGTACTTTGAGGAAACCAATTGTTCAGAGGTGAATTACAAAATCACTTATAAGCTATTGTATTTCATGACAGTAAAATAGTCTATTACATAAGATAATACAAATATAAATAATTATTTATTTTAGAGGAACATTTTTTAAAACACTTAATTACTGAGTACCAAAAATATTATTATCATTTTTTAGTAAGTTTTCTTTATTTTTGATAAAACTTTGTTCGCTTTGTCTTTCCCTATAGCAAATGGCTTTTAGTTAAGCCTAAATAATATGTATATGTTTCATTAAATAAAAACCAACGCATTTAATCCAGATAAGCTTACTTCAACAAAAACTATTGTAAAAATTGTATAGCTAAAAAGATAAAAAATAAAGCAACTGTACAAGTTATCACAGTTTTGAATAACTTTTCTCAGTTCTCAATGCTTTAACTGTATGAAGCATACGTAACTTAACTAAAATAGTATAAATTATGTCCAAACTGTTATTATCATGAAGTTAAACATATCGTTTATTAATTTCTGTTGGGACTAACCTTTTTTCAGTTACAACATAGAACATAATTACTCAGAACTTGCGGATAAGCTTAGGCCTTAATGAATAATAATGTAGCATCTATTATCAGTACCATAAAACAAAACAAAGTTTTTAAGAATAAATATAACTTTGAAAAGAAATAAAATTTAAGTTTACTTTTATTTTTCAATCGAGTAAGTTTAAGTAATTTACATTGCAATTAAAATTGCTCCAAAAAATATTACATGTATATGCACAAGTTTTTGAAGGAACGCATTTTAATTGTGAAACTCATCAACTAAGAAAATACCAAAGTAAGCTCATGTCAAATATAAAATACAATAGGTTATATTTTAAATAAATACTACAAAGACACGTCACAATGTAAAAAATTAACTTAAAATATGTTCAATGTAATGATCAAGTAAACATTTAGGACTATTGTAGAACAAGTTATCAATTTCAGATTATCTGGGTTTACAAGTTGTGCTTTGCGATCTTATAACAACCAATCAATTGGGATGCTTAACAAGATTCTAGTAATTATTAAATGTAAAACTTCCACTATTAGCTTTGTTTGCAAATATGCAAAAAGTTACTTGGTTACGGCATACATGCCAATATATATTCCACTTTTATTCCTCACACATGAATCCATTATCATGTAATCAAATTCATTATAAATTGAACACAAACTGAATAATATGGTTTGTAGTGACATGTTGCTCGGCTGTCAAATGATGTGTTACCGTACTAAAAATCTTTAAAAAGATGGATGATGCAAATTTGAAAATGTTGAACACCGGCATTAAGAAAAGTAAAATGATCATTATGTAAAAAGTTGCAATAGTTTAAAATATCTATATCTATACAATAATACTTATGATGAGAGTTACTAAGTTAAAATATAAACATATCTTTAAGTTTTACAAATACAAAACCCCATACTTATATCAGGATGTATAAAAATGTAGCATCCCAACATTACATATGCTAAACCATGAGCTGCAGAAAGCTATGTACATTGAATTCCAATTACTGACATAAGGCTAAACTTGCTCTAACCAATACATAAAGGAAAAATAAAGCAATCAAATCATTTGAGTTACCTCGCTGCGGACGTCCTCTTAGTGTAGGTTTCTAAAAAATATAAACTGAACTGTTGGTTTGAAGATATTAAATTATACTGTCAAAATGCCCTAAATAAAGCATTTTGAGTTATGGTAAATTGTCCTAAACAATAGCGAAGTACTATCATTATATAGTCCATTGTGTTTCCCTTCAAGCAGTTTGATGAAGATTTCAGTTTGATTGGAATCTTGAATAGTCAACAAATTTTTCTAACTTCTGAAACAAGATAAGATTAAATATTATACTTTAAACTTAACATCTGTAAAGGTAGCATGACTTAATTAGGCTATATATGTTTTTGTACATAATAATTTTAAGCTACACTCCTAATCTCCGAAACCAGGATCAATATTAAGGTATTGTTTTTCAACAAATAGGTTGATTAAAAAGGAAACCCCAATAACAAGACTCCACTATATTTTAAAATCTTGGAATTTGTTATTTGTCCACTGTATTATTTGTCGGCACTGGTGGCGCAGTGCTGTAACCCAGCTACTTGGGGACAAAGTGTTTGAGAGATTGTAGGCGATAGGTAGGATGCTCGGTCCTCTTAATACCGACAAGGCGTCCACTCAGTGGTTGCTATCGGCGTGGACACTACTAGAGAAGTCTGGGGTGTCCATGTGGGGTGGTAATCATTATGCGGATGTTGTGTGGGGGAGATAACTTAGTATCAGGCAAGCAAGTAAAGTCAATTAGCTGAAAATCAGACCAGCACTACGTGGTTCGGATTCCACGTAAAGCTGTAGGTCCCTTAGTTGCCCTGGCTGTTAGGCTATTAATTAATTGCCCTTTCTGAGGAACAGTTGAACTCAGTTAGTAACCAGACTACACTCATCCACACTCATCCTACACTCATATATAATCATTCATATTCGCCTTAAAATACCAACAACGTTGTGTCGGTGTCTCATATTTTAGTTAACAAATCATCTTACTGTCTCTAATTAGTTTTAAATTCTGTTGGCACTCTTATACTAATTAATAGAGGGTATTTTAAATTAAATATTATTACAGTCCACTAGTAAGCATTATTACTTGGCCACTTAACACGTATTTGCAAAATTGTATGTTTTAATAGTTCTATATCTTATTGGTACAAAATGGTAGTACAAAGTGTTCTGGATAAAATATAATTTTAATATTCATTTGATATTATTTTAAATGTTTATAAATTATATTTTAGGAACTTAGAATTTTAGTTTGTAACAGGGAACTAATTCGTTCATCTACACTCATTCAAATCAAATCAAATCATCTTTATTTTCGTGTACATCGGTACAGTAAATAGTGTCCCAATAGTTTACAATTCAATGCAAATCTACAAACTAATACAAAAATACAGTAAAACAGTTATTACATATTGGTATTAGCCGCTAACTAAGTGTCTAATCTTTTAGAGAACTCATCCAGTGAATATGATGGCTTAGATAGCAAGAAAAGTTTAAGTTTAGTTTTGAATATATTTAAGTTTCCTTCATTTTTTAGATCATTTGGCAAGCTATTTATAAATTTTGTCCCAATAAAAGAAGTTTTTTTATTATAGAATGTTAATTTATGTTGTGGTATGTGAATTTCATTTTTCCCTCTGGTATTATAGCTATGTATGTCTTTTCGGAATGTCAGTTTATTTTCATTATTTTTTATGTACAAAATGCAGTCAAAAATATACTGATCAAACACTGTTAGAATCTCTAAGTTTGTAAAGTGTTCTCTAACATGATCATAATATTTAAGATTTAACATTATTCTAATTGCTCTTTTTTGCAATAAGAGTATTCTTTCCAAATTTGTATGTGTACTTGCACCATAAACACAAATACCATAGGATAAATGTGAGTGAATGTTTGCATAATACACAAGTTTTAAAACTGGCAAGGTGCAAAGATACGACATTCTTTTTAAAGCATATAATCCAGAGTTGATTTTTCCAATAACATAGTTTATAT
Source organism: Stictocephala bisonia (assembly GCA_035578905.1). NCBI lineage: Eukaryota > Metazoa > Arthropoda > Insecta > Hemiptera > Membracidae > Stictocephala > Stictocephala bisonia. The sequence continues at coordinate 1,114,585 of JAQJVL010000064.1, read as the reverse complement.
GGTTGTCCCAACTTAGATTTTAATCGACCTGAAGACCCAGAAATTTTGTACTCTTTATTTTATTTAAATTATTCCCATTTAGGTTTATTGACGGTTCTACTAAATTATGTCTTTGTTTTGTACTAAAGGAGATAAAATTGGTCTTCTGAATGTTTAAGGTTAAACCAATATTTTGAAAAAAATTATGAAGATTTGACAATAATTGTACTTGGCAGCCTATTTCTAGATCATCCTGATTAGCTGCAGACACAACCATGTTTGTGTCATCAGCATAGATAACCAGTTCACTATTACTATTGTTTAAGTTAGCTAATACATTAGGCATTCCATGCAAGTAGCAAAGGAACAAAAGTGGCCCAAGAATTGATCCTTGGGGGACACCATGCTCAATTTTTTGGATTTTACCTTTGTTATTTTGCCCCTTTTTATTGAGTTAATTTCGACGTATTGGTATCTGTCAGACAGGTATGATTTGAGCCATTTTAGAGCAACTCCACTTATCCCCATTTGTTTTAATTTTTTTAATAGAAGGACATGTGAAATTGTATCGAAAGCTTTTGCCAAGTCCATAAGTATACGAACTAATTTATCGCCTCTGTCAATTGCTTCAATAATTGATTCAATGAAATCAACTAATGCTGTTACTACTGATTTCCCTCTCCTAAAACCATGTTGTTGGTCATCAAACAAGTTATTTTCTACCAAATATTTAACAATTTGGTTGTACATCACCCTCTCATAAATTTTCAAGAATGCTGGAAGTACTGAGATGGGACAATAATTTAATTTGTCAGTTCTATCTCCTTTTTTAAAAACAGGGATAACTTTGGAAATTTTGAGTTCCTTAGGAAAAATGCCTGAGATAAGCGAAGAATTTATTAAGTGTACTACCGGTTTAACCATAGAAGTAATTGAATATTGTATTAGTTGTAATGGAATATTATCATATCCACTTGATAACTTGTTTTTAAAAGCTCCAACAACCTTTAATATGTCCTTTTCATCAACAGGAACACAACGGAAAACTTTGTTACACATTTCCCCATTCACAGAACCTTCTGCTGCCATTTGAGGTTGGGACATTTTATCAGAGATATCTTTTCTCAGATTAGAAGCAGTGTTTATAAAACCCTCATTAAATATGTTACTTACCAATTTAGGGTCAGTAACTTTCCCTATGGAAAGATGGAATAACTTTGGAATCACCAAGTTATTCCATCTACATGATTTTTTTTGCATTTACCCATTTCATTATTTATTATATTCCATGTAGTTTTAATGGTATTATTTGAATTTTTTATGAGGTTATCCATAAATTCTTTTTTTGCATTAATTACTTTCTTTCTGAAAATTTTCTCTCTTTCCTTTACAACTTTATGTAATACTGGATTACTGACCTGTCTTGCTGTTTTTGCTAAGTATATATTACTTTCTTTCTCTTTCTTTAAATGTATATTGAACCACTTGTTTTTCCTCCTAACTTTCCTAATGGTCTTTTGTGGAAAAATTAAATCAAAATAATATGTAAAAATACCATTAAAAGTTTCAAATTTATTCAATTATATCTAGGCTCATAATCGCCCATATCTTAGTGACAGGTGTTTTAGGAATCAAAAAATCCTTCTAGAATCAATACTAAGGATCTAGGATTAAATCATAGATTAGTAAAATACACTATTTATTTAATGGTTTAGGCCTATTTACTTTCCATTGAATTGATGATCATCAAGGTATACATGAGTTTGTAAATTACGAATGATGAAATGAAGTCTTTCATATTTTGCTGTGTAAAACACATGTCCGGTTACAGTAAATATCACAAATTTGACATTTAGTAAAGCAGACTATTTAGAATATACCTAAAAAAAATTGAAAATTACCATAATGGTGATAAATGAGAATGTCACATAGGCCTATACAGAATTGCCTCGTTTTTTAACAAGGAAGTTTGGGAATAAAAATGGTGGACATTTTCCTAACTTGAGGAAAATCTTGAGTAAAATGTTCAATCCTACACAGTTCTACACGCGTAACAAAAGTGCACCTTATACATGAATTTCAGCTTAATAACTAAAATTTGGGTTATCGGGGCTCAAAAGCTGAAATTTTTGAAAATGTAAATATTTTTAAAACTGATCTTTTCTACTCAAGTAGAATATCAATTTAAAGCTATTTTTCTCTTGAATCAAAATATAAAATCAGATTTTAAACGTAGGGTAAATATTAAGGGGTATATGGTATATGCCCCTAAAAGAAAAAATTTCTAAAACCAGTAAAAGGGTAGTACTAGGCCTAAAATAAAACTAGTAAGTGGTGTATCAAACTATAGGTATTTATCTCATAAATTACATTTTACCATTATATCTTGGACGAAACAACGTTTAAGTGTTCAACCTCCCCCCCAAATAAAACATATGCTCCAAAACCCAAAATTGAGTAATGTTAAACTAATACACCCAAGTGGGGTATAAAAAAAAGGCATTCTACTCTTAAATACTAATTTACCATCAGATTTGAGAAAAGACTATGTTTTGGGGCTCCAATGCCCCAAAAACCAAAATTCATTATCATACTGGTTAACAATCCTGCCGAGGCAGTGGGCCGATCTTTCTCACGAGGCGACTTGCCAAGATCCACAAATGGGACTGTAGCAGTGTCTTATTGTGGCCGTAGGCCGAGTTCTACAAATAGGACTGTAGCAGACTGTCTTGGTCAGGCCACAGGCCGAACTTTCCCCTGGGAGGCAGTAGGCCGAGTTCTACAAAGAGGCAAAGCGTCTTGGCGAGGCCGTAGGCCAAGCTGCAGGCCGAGTTTCTCAAAGGGGCTAAAGGTAGTTTCCAGGCGAGGCCGAGCTTACCTCAGGAGCACAGCGAGTGACAACGGGGATGACACGCAAAGCGTGCAGAGGTGCCCCCTAGTTTAATATTAAAATGTAAAAACAATCAGATTAGGCCTAGGACTTATCATGAAAACATCACTTATTATTGATAAAAAAGTTGATTAAAAATACATATGACTGCTTACAAAATTCTGATCCTTGACTCAACATAATAAATTTTTACTATGTCCTTAGGCTAGACCCCTATATGTAAAATGTTTGAAGAGTTAAGTCTACTTGCTTTCCCTTACTTTAACATGTTCACTGCGTATGACGTAAAAGTGTCGTCTTAATCATGTCATTCGCGGATGAGGTTCTTTTGCATCATGTTTACAACATGTCCTGCTTCTTATCTTGTTATTCCCTTCCTACGTACAAACATTTTGTGCTAAGTGAATAAGTTCCTTTTGACAGTTATAGTTATTAGGTGCTTACCCTGTTTTCTGCTCTTACCTTCTGCTTTTTGCAAGTGTTAAAAATTTAAATATCAATAGGCCTATTAGTTCATAACACTCCCGCATTGGTGCCAGGCTGCAATTTGGGACCAGCAGTGAAGGTGTTGACCATTTAACACTTACGATCCTGAGGTTCGTATATACGAACCTGAAAAGTATCTGCAAGAAATCCCGGCGTTCGTATATACGGACCTGAAGGGTATCTGCAAGAAATCCCGACGTCCGTATATACGAACCTTCGCAAAAAAATTTTTTTCTAATATTAAATTATGATAAAATTACACATGTTTTATACTAAGCTGACCGTAAAGAATCATAGTTTATGTATAAATTATTTCTGAATTTTATATAGGCCTAGCACGTTGAATTATTTTATAACCTATAATCAACTGAGCATTGCAATTTGCGTTGATCTCTATGGCGGTCAGCTGACAGCTTGACAACTATTATTGACAAAAAATAAAACTATTATTTTATTTTTTGTGATAAGGTGATGAAATTTTATGAAGTTGTTAAATAAACAATGGGCTTCAAGGTGATACAATCATATTTGTCATAACTATTTTTTACTACTTCCTTCATGGACAAAAAGTGAAAAGTTTTCAGCAAACAATTTTTTTCAGTAAGTATTTTGTTTTTACAAAAAATTTTTAATTTGAATACTTATTTTATATTTATGTAGTTTTGTAGTACACTTTATTTGGAATAAAGTGGTAAAAGAATCATGAGGTTTTATTAAAAAACAAGCAAAAAATTAATTTTTTAGTAAAATATTGCGAAATTGGCAAAATAGACCCGGGATTGTTGGCAGATAACACAATAAAAATGCTAGGATTTTTGGCAGATATTTTTTAAAAAATACCCGGGATTCAAAGGGTTAAGATCTACATCATCAATTAAATATGTTTATCTAATATTGACTTTTATTCAAAAACTAGGAATAGGCTACTAAAATAGATCTCACTTACCTTCACTATCTAAGTTACAATTTGTACAGGTTATTAGTTGGTCACTGTAGTGTCAGCAGAAGAGTCATCATTCAGTCCCTTATCTACAGGATTTTGTTTTTCTGTAGGATCACTTGTTAATCCAAACACGTCATCAATTTTCATTCCTTTGATTGATTCATTAAACTCTTTTAATTCTTGGGCAAAAATGTCCCAAAAAGATTTTCCGTACGGAACCATGAACAAGGATTTAATTTTATTATACACATGCTCCGCTTTTGATCTAATTGATGCTGCTTTGGAAGCAAAAATGTGTGTCTCTTCATCTGTCATTTGCCAGCATGTAGTGTTACCTACATATTTTCTCAGCTTTTTTATTGTATCGACAACTTCGGGATGTTTTTTAACCATTAAAGGACTTATTTTCACTGCTAATAATTCATCTAAATACTTTAAGCAAGATTCAGGATCTGCTTGTTTTAAGCTCAAACTACTTTTTATTCGTACGTCAATGTCCAATAACTGTGCTTCCATCTTAAGATATTCTAACTTTTCTTTCTTGTCATCAAAAGCCATTTTATGTTCAAGCTGAATCAGTTTGTCTTGATACTTTTCTTGAATTTCTTTTTTAACACTCTCTGGCAGTATCTCGCCAGACTCTATCTGAGCTTTCAACGTTTTACCATCTTCTAAAACTTTAGCCTCCCATTCCAATCTTGCTTTATCGCTTTTGAAAACTGCTGGTTTATTCAAATTAAGTTTTAATCGTACCTCCTCACCTTTGGGAGTAAAGGCAACAAGTGTACTTTCATTAATCAACTCGGCATCAAGTTCTATTTCTTCCCTGCTGCTGAGAGGGGTGTCCTTAGATTTTGTAGTAGATACATTAAAGTTTTTAGTTCCTTGCTTAATTTTCGGTGTTACAACCTCAGATTCTTCCAGGCTTTGTTCATCTGCACCATCAAATTTTTTTGGCTTAATTTTTCTTCCCGATCTTGACAAAACTGGAGAATCTGATGGTGTTGACTTTAGATGATTGCTTTGACCATCTTGATCTGATAATATGACAGACTTTTTTCGAGGTTTCTTAGCAGGCATTTCATTCTCAATAGATTCCGCTTTTCTACGGGGTACCTTATTTGTTTCTTTAGGTTTACCTGCGATTGGTGTTGATGTGTTAGATTTCGATTTTTTCCCCGGTGTCTCATCTATAACCAAATTTCCTTCTGTTTCACTATCTGCTTCAGTAGTCGGTGTTTGAAAAGCAGTTGGAGCTGCAGGGCTCAGGCCAAGTTCTGAATCTATTTGAGCTAAGGCTTCATTGAAACCTTTCTTTTTCATTGGCTTTCCATATTTCTCTCTATTCTCAACATAAGGAAATAGTTCTTCTTGCTTACATACGGCCGTTTCACCAGTTCCATAAAAATATACATGATACTTCATTTTATTAGGCGTTTCATCTGCAACTCCTTCAACCTTAGCTGGCCATGGCGGATAGCCTCTGACTTTCGCAAATATTTTGTCTCCAGGACCGAATTTCGGGGCCGACATCGTCAACAATATTATTATTTGAACTCACACAGCTTTTAAAGTAGTAAAGTTTAATAAATATACCACCAATACACAAATTATGGCGCGAGAACACCAAACAGAAATGTTTTCACCAATCACCAAACCACCAACGTTTATACACAACTGTGGAAAAAAGAAGATGATATGTAACTATCGAGTTCGAGTAGTGGTAGCGATATTGGACGAAATGACTATCGATAGCCGATATTCTCGGTGTTTCGTTTCAACTATAAAAGTATCTTACTATTATATAACAATCTAATGGTGTCAGTCTGTGTGTGTTAATAACGCATAAACTACTTGACCCATTAAGCTAAAATTTTGCATGGACATTCTTAGGATCCCTGGTTAACACATAGGCATATCTTTATTTTGAAATTCGATCAGGGCACCGCCCCAGGGACTCTAAAAAGTATAAATACAGTATAAAACACCGCAAGCCCTATGATAATACCAATTTGACAATAATTTGTTTATAATTGATCAGCTGTTTGAATAAACAAACAACTTAGATCTTAAGCAAATAACGTACTGAACCAAACCACAACGCGCTTTTGAGATCACGTTTTTCTTGCAGAAGGAACCTAACTTGCACATTTTAACAAAGGGAAACAAAGCTGTAGGTATTGTATTATAAGCCTGTTGTGTTCAACTTTTTTATAAACATGATCATATTAAAAATATTTTGAAACCCCCTAGAGTTAATTGAAACTCCCTTCAAATACCCAATTGTACAATGTAAAGTAACCATTTATTTAATCTACTACATAAATGGTCAAATATAATTTATTAACAATAAAGAAAGAAGTACACACAAACATATACTATTTACGATACAATATTTCATTCATAATTCAAATTTCATAAAAGCCAAATCAATTTACCATTAAATGAAATAATTTTCTAAAATAGAGCAAAAAACAAACATGTACGTGATACGATTACAATAAAATTGAAATTTAATCTTCCAAACTAATTTAGCATTAAATTATATAATTAACCACATAAAGTGTTATATTGCATGGCTTACTGTCAGCTACCATTTGTTAATTTTAAAAAGCTGTGGTATATTTTTGGATCAAGATCTAAAAGTCATGTTAATATCGTCTTGTTATTAATAAGAATAAAAAATGTAAAAGTTATCTCTTGACACAAAGCTGTCCAATCCATTGAGCCATTTTTAAGACCTGCCTCACTGATTCTATTTACGCTGGCTAATCCCTCCGTAAAACATCGCAGGTGGCACTCCGTAACTATGTGATCCATTTTGTGGATATACTCCACGCAATCACATGACTGATCTAGTGTCAATCCCCATTTATATTTCCAGTTGTTACATTTGACCACTCTAGTTCGAAACCGATTCAACAGTGTCCACTCCCTACCAGGGAGGTTCATCTCACCTACAGGTACTGACGGATCGTTAATAAGGAACTTATTTCGTCCATAAAAATTGTTCCACGCTATGGCCTAGCTAGTATTGGACGACACATTTTATCTATGAAACTGGAAAGCAGTAAGTAGAAGTGGGTTTCGAGATTTTAGGCGACAATTTTTATGTGCGAGATGTATTGAGGGGTGGTGATGTTCGCGTCCCCAAATCTTTAAAGCTATACGTACCCCCTGGGTAGTTCTAAACGAGCAGCAAATCTGGTTGTAAACATGTTGTCGTGCGCTTTGGATGAGCCGCGGAAGACTGCTGCGGTTTTCTGCAACTTGTCTAGGGCTTTTGATTGCATGGTGCATGATATTCTTCTAGCTAAATTAAAGAAGTATAATTTTTCAAATAAGGCTATTTTATGGATAAAATCATACTTAAGCGAGAGAAGGCAGAGGGTAAACATTGTAAAGGGAGGGGAGAAATTCACTTCTAGCTGGGAAACAACTTCTGATGGTGTACCGCAAGGCTCAATATTGGGCCCAATTTTATTTATAATATATATGAATGATCTAAATTTCATTGACAAAAATATAATTATGTATGCGGATGACACCACTATGGTCACGAGAGAGACAAGTATCGATGAGTTAAAAACTTCAACCCAACTTGCTCTTTCGAAAATGCACTCATGGTTTGAATCAAATGGGCTTTCACTAAATTGTAATAAAACACAATTGGTTATGTTTAAAAACTGCTCAGGACTCTACGAATATACGAATAATTTATTTAATGTCCAAATTAATAATAGTATAGTTTCCTCCAGCTCCCAAGTAGATTTTTTAGGCATGGTAATAGACGAAACCCTTAACTGGAACTCTTTTTTGCAACTCATCAAACAAAAACTTAACTCAGCCTGCTTTCAAATGCTAGTCCTGAGAAATACTTTTGACCTGGAAACAAGATTAAAGGTATATAATGCATATTTTAATTCCATTCTTCAATGTGGGCTGGAAATTTGGGGCGTTTCTTGCAATTTAAATAGTGTCCTTATACTCCAGAAAAAATGTTAAGAATAATGACATTCTCAAAAAATAAAGAATCATACAAACCTCTTTTAAAAAAATTAAAAATACTCTGTCAACCTTCTCTTTTCATTTTCAAATGCCTTATGATTGTCCATAGAGACTTTAGTTTTTTTGAACAGCAACAGCACACTCACAATTATGACACTAGGAATAGAAATGATTTTCAAAACCAGCGCCACCGACTTAAACTTTATGAGAACCCTCCCCAATATATATGCAAAAAGATTTTCAATAATTTGCCCAATAATCTGAAATCAATTGTACATACAAATAAATACAAATCAAAAAAGAAACAATTTTTATTGGACAAAATGTATTATAATATTAATGATTATTTTAGTGACCTGCATGTGTAAACTTAGTAATAGTCTTAGTTATTAGTCTTAGTATTTATTCATTTTAAGTTTGACACTGTCATCTGTACGTCATATATGTTTTTATGACAATAAATGATTTGAATTTGAAAAAATTGTCAAATCACTCTGTTTGTCGTGGCGCAGTTTCTTATCGTCGTACCTCATCCATTGTGTGTACTCACCTAGCAGATATCGTTTGGCTTCAAATCCAGCTAACAAAATAAAAGGAAGAGGAATAACAAATTAAAAATTATATTGACAATTAGAAATAAATCTTAAATAGCAAGTACTTGTGTCTTAGTTTTTATATGATGACCTCACGTCACAGAACTTAGTCCATGTTTTGTAACCATTCAAAACCTTCGTCTCTTGTTAAATGAAGACCATCTAATCAGGGCTAAAACAGAGAACGATCCTAACTGACTCCCAAGTACTGTGGATGCTCATTGTGTTTCAGCCTACCACAATCGGAATAGATGTTCAATTATGTATTAATTTAGATATTACTCAGGTGAACGCAGATTAGCAAGGTTTCTTCTGTCTTTTTTGGATTTGGCCATACCTTCCAGTTTCTAAAATAATTATGAAGTGTGGCCAAATAAAGTGTAAGTGTTGTTTCTGTTTTTCATATGTCCTGCGAGTGCAATATTATTTAGTGAGAACGTTGGCAGTGTATACAATAATATATTAAATAAAACCATATCAATAACAAAGCCTTGTGGCAGTGCATTATTCAAGTGCTTAAAAGAACTTTCTTTGCAACCAAGACAAACTTTTATTACCTGTTGCTGAGTGCGGAATTCAGACATCACAACAGTTGAAGACATGTTGTAAAATTTAATTAACAAGCCCTTTCTCCAGACTACGTCATAAATTACTGAAAGATCAACAAATGCTATTGATGTTTTCTTTTTCTTTTCTGGGCAGTGTATAATATTAAAACTTGGATTTCTTGCACCTACTAGGCCGCCGGACTACAGATCCTGAATTAACTTAGCCACCCACCGATGACCTTGCTCCCAAATAAGCCGGGAAATTATCTACCTAGCCGAAGAAATGCTAGATGGGGACCGGGTAGTTCCATGTTGTAGTTTTTGTGGACATGAGCAAGAAGGGGGGGGGGGAAACGGACTGAAGGAAAGTGGTTTGAGATTATTTACAGGAGGGTAATTTAGTTGCGATAACATGGAAGGAACATACAAGGAATAATTTTCCATAATGCATGTAACCAAACGGAGTTCCCTAACCCCATTTCATTGCAATAATGAGGAATGTTTTCCACTGCTTAATGCTGTTGGTGAGCTTTTTGCCTTCTCATGCTCACCAACTTCTAATGTAACTGGTACACTAACTCTACCTACTCTGCTTTTATGTACGATTGCAGTTAATCTAATAACGCCGTCTGGACCAATATCACTGGAAGATTAAACATCTTCTGATCTGGCTCTTTATAAGGTGAAGGTAGAGCTGGAGGAGATGTGCGATACACTTCTCTCCAGGCGTGCCACCATCCTGCACCAGAAAAAGCATAAGGTCCTATAATTAGATTGAACTAAAACAGTTGGAGGAGTCTCTGGGTGTGATTCAATTGAAGTTCCTGGAAAATATCAATAAAACCTTAAGTCGATCTCGTAGTCTTCGAAAGTGTATAGTCGAACTCTCTTACCTTCCCCTGTATAGTCCAACTTGAATTTCCAGAATCAGACTTCTCTTAAACTATCGACAACCATGTAGGGGAAGAAAAGGACGAAGAGAAGAAAAACTAAGGACAAATATCCAGAAGACGAAGAAGAAAGTAAAAGTGGTGAAAGGAAAGAAACAAAAGGATCCTGCTTACTAGCAGCATCCTGAACGGTTCAGCACCCAGCAAAAATTCCTCCTCAATAGAAGAAGAAACAAAGGGCTTGCTCATAGGTAATTATAACCAAGCCGTCTGAGGGAAATTTTACTCCAGAACTAGGTTGAAATACACTCTAAATTCAGTCACATGGATAGTGGTGTGGCTGTCATGTCAGTGCATATAACGCAGGCAGGTGTAGTTCTGGTTGAGATCGGTCCTGGAAATAAGGAGCAAATCGAAGTTCGGGGCCACTCTCCAAAGCACCGGTTGTAACCGATACGATTCGATGTATTGAACCGAAGTCAACGATCAAACTCAGAGTCGTAGATGAGCTAACTACAGAAGAGGAGGTCACCATTGAGGTAAATGTCTTAATAAGCAAGTTATTTGCAGACTAACTTTCCAAAGTAAATTATCAATTTTTATTTATTTGCTAGGGCAGGACCTGATTTTATTTGTCATCTTACCTGTTGTTGATGCCTCTTGGTCCTGCAGGATTTTCTGTCTTCATATGTATATTTCGTCATTAGTGTGGCATCCTCAGTGATACTAAAAACAAAATATTTACAATACATACAGTTCGTACAGCTCCACTACACTACGAACGTGGGCGTCACTGTGCAGTGTTTTTCGCGACTTCCTCCACATGATGTTCTTGGACTAATAGTGAGGTCGGTCGGTGTTAGGAAGTCGGGTGACCTTAACTGGAAGGGTGTGTATGGGGCGGGTTGCTTTAAAAGAGGGAGTTGGCGGCGTAGATAGGTTTCTAGGTGTTGACATATTTGTCTTCTATTTTCTTGATGGTTTTAAAAATTATTTACAAAGATATACAAGATAATGGATAACATAGCCTCCTCAACAAAAAAGGAGATTTCCACAACAGCGTAATTTTTAAAACCATCAAGGAAATAGAAGACAAATATGACAACACCGAGAGACCTGTCAATGCCGCCAACTCTCTCTTTCAAAGCAATCCGCCCCATACACACCCTTCCAGTTAAGGTCACCCGACTTCCTAACACCGACCGACCTCAATATCAGTTCAAGAACATCATGTGGTCGCGTAAAATACTGCACAGCGACGCCCACGTTCGTATTGTAGTGGAGTGTCGCTGTACGAACTGTATGTAATGTAAATATTTAGTTTTTAGTATTACTGAGGATGCCACACTAATGTCGAAATATACATATGAAGACAGAAAACCCTGCAGGACCAAGAGCATGCGGAGAAAGTGGCAAAAAACCAAGTCGAGCCGCGCCGGCCCGCCCGCGTTCTTAGTGTAAAGAAGTGTCGCTGTACGAACTGTATATAATGTAAATATTTAGTTTTTAGTATCATTGAGGATGCCAAACTAGTGGCGAAATGTGCATTTGAAGACAGCAACCCCTGCAGGACCAAGAGGTATCACCAAAAGATAACAATACTAGTAAATTATCATGTATAGCAGATAACAATGGTGATTTTACTGACCACTGACGCCAAGGTCTTTCTACCAAAAGGCCGCATAACTAACTATTAGCCATGTCGGCTGCCACACTCGATTAAAGCAAGTGGTCCCCATATTTTTCAAATGTCTGGGATTTTACCACCTGTAGATAGAAATTTTAATGGCCCAGACCGAATCAATGAACCAAGAGAGCAATGCTCTGGCCCTCCTCTTCCGTTTGTTCCGGCTCCAGCAGCCTCTGGGCCTCCAGAAAGTTTCAGCACATATTGGGCTCCGAACGCTGTTGGTCTTTTGAGTATTCACAACATGTTCAGCGCCCTGCAATTAAAAATAAAAATAAATAGAGGGCTGGAACAGGGATGATAAAAATAACTCAAACTGGATACGTGAACTACAGTGTCGATCAAAAATGTTATAAACTATCAATAAGATAGCTCTCATGTGAATATACTGAGTCCAACTTGGTAAATCCTTGATAATAATTACCTTTATTTAAATTTGCTTGTCTTTCTGCAAAAACCTGACGCTTCTTGTATCATTCAACTCACTTCTGGCGATCAACTTATGTATAATGATGATTTCAATGTTTATGTTAATATTCAAACAAAGTATTTTCCGTATTTTGGAGTATGTGTATGTTACGTACAGTATTGTTTCATTGAAACAAGTGCGTGTCATCAATTTAACAACACAACACATTATACAACGTTGAACACATAAAACAGTCGTTAAACACTTAAAACAACTGAAAAATGCATGGAAATTTCTGGACAAGAGATGAGGGCGCTTTGCCAAAAACACAACCCTGGAATACCTGCACAGGCGCTGTTTTCTAGCATTAAAATATTAAATATATTAAATTTAGATGTCATATTTATTTGTATATGACATCATATTCATCGACGAGCTTTGAGAGGATTCAGTCTGAGCCACGATGCAATCTCACAAACAGGTGCATCAAGATAGGAGAATAGGTCAAGCCTACAAGTCTACAGAAACGCCTTTGAATAGATTCCAATCTATCGCGTTGTTCAGTGGTGTAAGGTGACCAAACAGTACCACAGTACTCAAGTTGTTGTCGCACAGAGGAATTAAAACTCAGTAGTAAGGACCTGATACTGAACGTGTAATGTGAAAGTTTAACTAGGAGATCCAAAGATTTGTTAGCTCTGCTACACATTTCACTGATATGATGTTCAAAGAAAAGATCACAATTAAAAATTATTCCGAGGTCCCGAATGGTTGAGCATCTTTCCACATTTTCAGAGTTAATGGAGTAGTTGAAGAGAAATGGATTTTATTTCCTATGCAATGTAATTCCTAATTGTGACCTAATATTTAGAAATGTTCAAAGAAATGGCGTCCTCATGGGTCCACTCAGAAACGGCTTTGAGAGCCCTCTGGAGTTTCAAAGTGGTCATCTCTAGCAGAAACTTTAATAAAAAGCTTAGTGTTACCATGATCATATATAGCAAATTGGCTGTGTTTTCAATAAAGTAATCGTTCTTATGGAAATAAAACAATACTATTTGATAATATATTATTAATAACAAGATTAAAACTATTTATTATTATAGGACCATTTACATACCATCTATATATACTGTTGATTGTATTATTTTTATAACATTATTTTTATCTCCACGCCACCTTTATAACTAGTTAGGAAAGCAAAAACAAAAATCAGCCAAACTGCATGTATAGTCATTACTTTCCTGTATGTATAACCCTTTGTGTATAAAATCAATGGTATAACACACCTTAAAAAAGAAGTGAAAACTAAAAAGTAAATATACTCTTCCAGCCACCAGCCAGCTGTAGTATTCTGATTCGGCTGTAGTATTCGGTTCGGTTCCTTCCTGTCGGCTGATACGATTATGACATACGTCTACGAGACCCTTCTTTTCCTTTCCCTTGATCCTTATTTTCCTGAAAAGCTTGAATAATAGTAGTTAAACTGAAGGATACATTATTAGGATATTTATTTTTCATATAGGCCTAAATAGTTTATCACATCAGTTACTAAATATGTTTAATAAGTGCTTTAAAGTGTTGTTGAGACAAGCTGAAAATCAGGTAAGCCATATGATATTACGTCTGTAGAAAGGTCAAATAGTTTTGGAAACAATCTAAAGGGTCAATTTTAGTTGTTGTGTACTAATGTTTTACAGGGCTGGCCTTGAATTCTTAGTTGAATTAAAATAAAACTACTAGATAATAATTGTGGCATGCTCTTATTAAGAAATTGCATATCCAAAGCACGTTTTCTTGAAGGTCATTTGTATAGACCAATATATTCCAAGCACCTTATTAACGGTAACTATGCAATTTCTTGCCACCTCTGAAAATACGATTTCATGTAAAAAAAGTGGTGAAAAATGAGTTTATGTCTTGAGGAGTTTTATTTCATCCACGGAAAACTCGTTTTTTACCGAACAATCGAAAAACTAGTTTTTTGTCTAATGAAAAAACCAATTTGTTTTAAATTGTTATTTTTCGACAAATTTTTTTTTTCATTTCTCGTGTTTTTATGCTGAACACAAAAATATAACTAGTTTTGTAGTAAAATTATTTTACAGCTCGAAAAATGCATTTTTTACTGACATAACCTAACTTATCCTAATTGTCTATTTTCTCAACAATAATTCGTAATTTGCGCTAAATTCGAGTGTTTAGCACCTATATTCCTGCCGGCCGTCACTACGGCGGGAATATAGGTGAATTCGGTTTTTGTGATTAATAGTTGTTGTATATAATGATCGCTTAATGGCCGCTAATCGTGATCCACTGCGATAGTAGTTTTTCCGTTATTTCTCGAGAAATATTTGTAATAGACCAAAATAGTTTTCAAATTTGTATTCAGCGCTAAAAACACACCAAAAAAAAAAGAGATGATTAAAATGGGCCCCTACCATTTAAATTAACGGAAATATGAAAAAAATACTAAAAGTTGTGATATTGGTGAGTTTTTCGGTAAAATACGTTATTCCCGCGGAATAAAAAGCATATCTCGTAAAAATGCAGCCAATTCTAGACCCATTTCAAGCAAAACGTTCCAAATTTGTTTGGTGGCAAGAAACTGCATAAATACCTCTTTAACTACTTTTATACTTGCATTTTTTAGGGAAAGGGTATTTATACACGTTTTAGATGCTTTGCTTGTCTTCAAATTTGTATCCCTGGTGGGTTAAATCAGCTCTATATTTCCTGGCAACATTGATTGAGTTTATTCATTGCAAAATGTGTTTTGTATAAACTAAAAATATCAGATATTTATGGAGTTTTCAGACCCTTCATAAATCTTGAAATATATATTATGGTACCAGAAGTCATAATCACGTCTATATTTTAAGAGGAAATAGGTTTTTTTTTTCTAAAAGAATTATTTATTTCAGATTTACATGACAGCTACAGGACATGATACTTATAAAACTCTTGTACATAATAATTAACATATTCCCAAAACAGCCATCTTAACTAAACATAATTTAATCCTAAACTTCTTAAATTAAACAATCATACTAAACTGCTGGCAGCTAAAAAGAAACAATATCAAACTTACTTTATTACAATTCACAATATAAATTATTGAACTCTTTATATTTGAGGTAAAATACAAAATTTACACATAGTATACATATACTTCTTCATAAGTAAATTCAAAATAAAAGGTTGCTACATTTTGTTAAAATACTGTCCAACTTATCATTAAAAATATCAAACGTAAATTGATTTAAATTAAGAAATCTTAGTGTCTTATATAACGGAAAATCATAATGTGAAACCGTTCTACATCTAGGCAAGGCAAATAAATTGAATTTTCTATAAAATATGATGTGGTACATGTAAACCTATGATACTTAGTAAATATTATACAATGTATTTTATTGCTAATCAGATTTGTCGTTATATCTATGTTATTGAGGGTGATTTTTTGGTCCATGGGTTCTTTATAGGCCTACTGAACACAATTATGATAATTATTTCAGTCTATAAATATTATAAATATTATTTTACGAATATAGCAGAAAAACTACTTATAAGGGAATGTGTCTTTGCAGCTGTGGTATTTATGCACTTTCTAGACGCCTCGCCAATGTTGACTTTTATTACCAGCTGGTAGAATTAGGTATAAATTTTATGTGTAAACACTTTATATTCTGCGGAAATAACGTTTTCACGAAAAAAACCGAACATTCAAAAATTTGTTTAATTTATTTTTCAGTTTATCTCCGTTATTTTTTTATAGTTTTTACTTTTTACGATGTTTTTGTGTGCTGAACACGAAGTTGAAAACTATTTTTGTCTACGAAAATTATTTCTCGACATCACAGAAAAACTATGTTGGCGGCAAATCACCTATGTTGCCCATAAGCACTATGTTAATAGGAGCTATGACTAGCCATCAGAAACAAATTGGCACGTATTCTTGCAGTGCCAGTCTGCAGGTCGTCAGGAGAGGCCAGGCACCCGAATTTATTGCAAAATATTAATTTTTGTTGAGTTAATACCATAAGGATAAGTTAGGTTAGGTTATGTTTGGTAAGGTAAGTAAAAATTTTTTTTTTCGGGCCAAAAAATTGTTTATTGAAAAACAAATCATATAGTCTTATTCAGCATATAACTTAGGCAACAAGAGTAAGCTTAGGCCAAAAATGAAAAAAAGAATTGTTGAAAAACTCCAATTTTTTAAAAAAGTTGTTTTTTTTTACTATCGTATGAAAAACTAGTTTTTTTTTTTTTTTGTAAAAACCGAGTTTTCTGCGACTAAAATCAACCTCCTGAAGAATTACAAATTCATATTTTAACACTTTTTCAACAAGAAATCGCATTTTCAGAAGCGTCTAGAAAGTGCATGATTACCGCAGTGATAACTTAAACACAATGATAATAATAGCTATGACTAACTTTAAAAAATGATACCTTGTCTTTGTCTATATGGATACCTAGAAGTTTTACAACTTTTTCAGTTTAGAGTATAGAGAGAGAGAGTTTGCATATTTTGCGTTTTCGTCTCATGGCACACTAATTTATTAGCGGAAAGCCAGTCTTAATACGAAACTGTGAGAATTGAGGGCCATATCTTGGAAAATTACCTTATCTTTATTTTTGGCAACTATTTTATTTTATTTATTTGTTACAACGGTTACAAACCTTTTTGTGATACATACATATTGTATATTAATACATAAATATACAGTAACAACTGATATTTATTATAATTATTATAATAAATATCAGTTTATTGTTTTTTAATAAATACATGATATATTAAAAAACAATAACAGCTGATAACATGGTAGCAGTCTGACGCGTGTTTATTCGCTCCGTATAATATTACGTATTTTGTGCGGTATTTTGTGAAGTGTATTTGTAAGACAGTGCAAACATAGTGAGTACTAACTATTCATCTTAAATCTAATAATATTGCGTGTCTTATTACTATTTTCACCGCACAATATCAAGTATTTGTGACTGCGTAAGCAGGTTTAAGGTTAGGAGCGGTACAGTGCAGTAAGCGCCAGCCTGAAAGTAAACAATATGGGTAAACACAACACTCGTAATAACAGCTGTTCTAGTCAGGAAGTTCACAGAATGTCAACAGATGAGAAGCTTATTTACTTGATTGATGAAATGCGTCAAATTAAAGAGGGAAACAAAGAATGTTTAAGTGAAATAACTAAAATTAAAGAAGATATTGCAAACTTCAAGGATGACATGAGCAAGGTGCAGGACATGTGTTTTGACAAAATAAAAAATTGTGAAGAATCAGTAAAAACTAACTTCAGCAAAATTACTGAATGTGAAAATGTTCTTGATAACTTAAGGAGGGAGAACATTGCCCTAAAAAGTTCGATTGTTGAGTTGAAGAAGAGAGTTGCTACTAGTGAACAGTACTCAAGAAGCAACTGTTTGGAGATTAGTGGTGTACCAGAATCGAAATCTGAGAACATAACCGAAATCCTGAAACGTGTGGCGAGTGCTGTCAACTTCAAGCTTGAGGATGCTATGCTGGACACTGCCCACAGACTCTCTCAGAAACAGAACAATCAGGACGCTCCGCGCGGCATTATTGCTAAGTTTTGCCGTCGGTCTGACATGGAGGACTTGCGACGTCGAGTCAGAGTGAAGAAGTCGATCAATGCTACAGAGCTAGGGTACCGCAGTGAGAATAGAATCTTCGTCAATCTATCCTTGTCGAGAGAAACCCGTCAGCTGTGGGCTGAGGTGAGGAAGTTTAAGGATGCCAACGACTACAAATACGCCTGGATAACGTCTGCAGGGAAGATCTTCTTGCGGAAGGAGGAGAGCCGGACGGCTGTTCTCATCTCGGACACTATGGACCTGGTTCAGCTCAATAAGAAATTACATCCTCAGCAGTCTTCTACTTAAAATAATGCAACCACTGAAACGTATGTTAGTAGTATTGTTTGTTTATATTTGCATGTATGTGTATTTTTTTCAGTATTTATTCAGATTTATTTATTTGCACTCTACTGTTGTTCAACTCTATATTAATCTATGTCTACTCAAAGAAATTAAACCTCTGATAGATAGGCCTATGTCAGCTGATCTAGTATTGTATGTCTATAGCTGCATTCATGCATGTTTATTCATTATTAATTTGAATTATTTATTTATTTGCACTTTACTATTATTTAGCTCTAATATTGATCCACGCATACTTAATGACATGTTACCTCTGAAAGTAAAGTTAGTTAAAATTATTAATTTAAATTATTTTTATATTTGTAAATGATAGGATCAGATAGAAGATTAAGTATTTATTATCAAAACGTGAGGGGATTGAGATCTAAAACTACAGATTTTCGTTTAAACGTTTTAAGTAGTAACTGGGACATAATAGCTTTAACAGAAACTTGGTTAGAATATTCAGTGTTTAACGCAGAACTGTTTTCCGATGACTATCAAGTATACCGTCGGGACAGGTGTAGAGTGCGAACAGGAAAGTCAAGGGGAGGAGGAGTGTTAGTAGCAGTTAAACATTTTATTAAAGTGCAGAGACTTTATGATTTGGAAAATGAGGGAGAAAACTTATGGTTAAAACTAGAATTAGCAAACAAATCATCAATAATTTTATGTTGTACATACTTTGTTCCTAATGCACCTTTAGTAAATTACATCTCATTTTTTGAAAAATTAGATTCCTTTAATTTGAAAAAAGAAAAACTCTTAATTCTTGGAGATTTTAATTTACCAGTTACTGGAGTGGACTACAACTTACAGTCCGGAAACGAAATATGTAAACAGTTATTATTTTTTATGAAAACATTTAACTTAAATTTACATAATAACGTTACCAACAAACTGGGAAAAACTCTTGATTTAGTATTATCAGATATGATAGATATAATTGTTGATGAAGATTGCTGTCCCATTGTGAATGTAGATAATCACCACCCCCCGCTCAATATTATTCTCAGTGTCTCTGTTTGTAAATATAATGATAATTTTGATAATGTTTCTAATATATTTAATTACAAAAAAGCAGATTTTTTAAAAATATACACATCTTTAAGAGATATAGATTGGTCTGATTTGTTAAATGCATGTAATGTTGATGAGGCTGTTGATTGTTTCTATAGTAATTTATATGATGTTATGAATCAGTGTGTGCCCGTTTATCGTAAATCTAAATCTAAGTATCCGCCTTGGTTTGATTGTAAATTGATTAATTTGATTAAGAAAAAAAATAGAGTTAGACGAAAATATTTGAAGTACAGAATTTCTGGCACTTTTAATGAATATAAAGAAATAAGAAGTAAAATTAAAGTTGATATAAAGAAAGCATTCCAAAATCACATTAATAATGTAGAAAACAATTTAAAGTTGAACCCTAAATCTTTTTGGAATGTGATTAATAAGCTAAGATTGACGGATGGCAGACCGGCTGTTATGAGACTAGATGGGGAAGAGGTAGAGGGCCCTGCACAGATAGCTGAAAAGTTTGCACAGTACTTTAGCTCGGTATATGACCACTGCCAGCTGGACAGTGAAGAGCTGTGGAGCCGCGCACTCCGCTCGCCGGCCGTGCCGGGTATTCCTGCTATGACACTGCCCGCTGTTTCACATGACGAGGTGTTGCTAGCTCTTCGTAAATTAAAACCTAAAACTTCTGTTGGTCCTGATGGTCTACCTCCTTTCATTTTCAAGGCGTGTTCTGATTTATTGGTTGCTCCTTTGCTTCACATATTTAATATTTCTATCTCTAACTCTCAATTTCCTACTGTTTGGAAACGTGCAAAAGTTACTCCTATTTTTAAGAAAGGCCAGAAATGTGAAATACGGAATTATAGGCCTGTATCAATTTTATCAACTCCTGCCAAAGTGTACGAGTCCATACTGTACAATAGATTATTTTATCATGTAAAAAGTTTTATTAGTCCTCATCAGCATGGTTTCTTTCCTGGCCGATCAATAACATCTAATCTGTTAAATTTTAGTGAATTCTGTATATCTGCCTTGGATAAGGGTGGTCAAGTAGATGTCATATATACAGATTTTGCGAAAGCGTTTGATAAAGTGGATCATTTGACATTGCTTTCAAGATTACATTATTTTGGTTTATCTTCTTCATTAATAAAATTATTTGCGTCCTATTTATCCAGAAGAATTCAGTACGTTTCTTATAAAGGAGCTGTTTCATTCAATTTCCATCCCGAGTCTGGAGTTCCACAGGGGTCTAATTTAGGGCCTCTTCTGTTTATTATTTTCATAAATAATATCACATCATCAATAAAAAATTGTCAATTTTTGATGTATGCGGATGATCTAAAAATCTTCAAAAGTATCGATAGTGTTTATGATTGTATGCAGTTACAAGATGATTTAGACAACCTCTTTCAATGGAGTTCCAATAATTTAAAATTTAATCTGGATAAGTGTTCTGTTATTCGTTTTTCCAAAAGATCTGACAAAAATATAGTTTACTCATATTATAATATGGGTGGCGTTCAACTAGCATCCAATAATTCCATTAAAGATCTGGGTATCACGTTTGATGAGAAATTTACCTTTGTTAATCATGTTATATCTATGTGTAAATCTTCATTTGCGGTTCTAGGCTTTATCCGTAGATCTGCTAATTTCTTAAAAAATGCCAATTTAGTCAAACTTCTATTTTGCTCCTTAGTACGATCTAGATTAGAATATGGTTCAGTTATCTGGATGCCATCATACGCTTACCTCTCAGATATGGTTGAGAACGTTCAGAAAAGATTTTTGAGGTTTTTGTATTTCAAGGAATTTGATCACTTTACAACAGTGATTCCATATTCGGAGCTACTATCGATATTTCATTTAGACTCTCTGAGTGTGCGGCGGAAAGTGGCTATGTTGGCTTGCCTGCATAAGCTTGTGGGTGGTGGGCTAGATGACTCGGCTCTATTATCAAAACTACAATTCAATGTTCCTCGGCCTAATACAAGGAGTCGTATGTTGTTCACTCCCTGCTTTTCTCGTACCAACCTGTCTGCTAACTCTCCACTCAATGTTATGATTAGGCTATACAATTCACTTTCCGTAAGTGTTGATATTTTTAGTTTTTCGTTACATGATTTTTTAAAAGCTGTAAAAGCCAGTATGCATTAATTTAGTATATTGTTAAATTAATTTATTGTAACATTTTTTATTGATCTAATTAACGGCATTGTAATTTATTAATTTCAAAATATTTTAATTATACGTTTTTATTTGAGCATGTGCAGAATAATTGTCTTGTAATATCTTATTTAAATATTTATTAACCCACTTTTTATATGTTTAGTTTGTTGTAATTATTAAATAACCTAATAGATTTTGTATGAGCATAATCTCGTCTGTTTGCATGTTTAATATATTTATTATTTGTTGTTTGTTTTTCTGTAAGCTGTGAATAATGTATTATTTTAGTGCAACATTGTAATTGGGTTATAATGCCTGTAATGTATGCATTTTGTTAATAAATGAATATGAATATGAATATGAATAAATAACATACATATGGTATAATTATAATTAAAGTAATGTAAAAATCACAGATAAATAATCAATTGGTAGTTAATTAAGAATTTTAGTACTAATATAGTATTGATAATGATCATATTACAAATCACAGAACTAATCAAAATTATTGTGGAATCATCAGAATAAGGTACACAGTCTACATGTAGATTACTGGGAAGATCGTTAATTGCAATTAGGACAAATCCCTTAGGAATCCTGTTGTCTCATCTGTCAGTGAAAATGATCTTACCTTAACAGAGTCATATTGAAATCTGTCGAGTATGACCGCGTAATAAGTTAATGTACAGCTTTTTGTTGAGTATAATAAATATATCTCGGGTATTGTTATAATTACATCACCATCTTGCTACCTTGTACCAACAATAAACATTAGGCTAGAGCTTATTTTTATACACAGCAATTGATGGTTACTAAATAGTTTGTAATTTATTTTTTCAGCGTGCCATTTCATTCTTTGGATTTGGAACTCCTACTAAAAATACTTATGCAACAGAAGCTTCATTTGAAACTAAGGTAATATGAATACTATTTAATGATAGATTAGATTAGCTAATGCAATTGGATATTGAATAAATGTTAGTACTTTAGAAAAGAAGAGGAGGAGGTTGAGTTAGAGAGAGATTTGAAACTTTCCGTTTAATCTGATATTCATGCTTTGATTCAACATCTTCAGTCGTAATGATAAGATAAAGACATTGCATTGTATATTTAGTGTAATGTCTGGTGACTAAATATTGTTAACACGTTGCGTGCTGACGTTCCCGGTGGGGAACGGCTCCGCGCGCACCCCACACGCTGGCGGTCGACATCGGGAACGCTTGGCAATCTTCGACTAATGCTCGGTTTTATCGGCAGCATGCCATGACTGTCAGTCATTGTTGTGCGTAGCGTGTGGGGTGAGATTTATCGTGTTTGTTTCGCTAATTGAATGTGTGTTTTTATGGTTTTTATTAATTGTTATTAGTTATTAGTGTACATTTTAGTGTGTATTGTAGTAGAGTATTTTACTATATACGTGTTTACTGTTATTTTTGTGATAATAACAATGGACCAGCCTTCGTGCAGTCGAGGAAGGGTCGTGTTTGATGATGGACAACGCTCCAGTGAGTCGGAGGATACTGATGGTGACGACAGTGACCTTGACCCGGCACAAGAAGACGTGCTCACCGATTCTGAGGATAATGAAGTTATACGTCACTACCAGTTATACTTAGAAAACAAATCAAACTTTGTAATATAATAACTATGTGTATTTAATAATCAGTGCTATTTTTATCAAAAACATAATACGTTTACACTGCAAGTCACTACCCAGGTGCTGCCGTTCCCCATAGGGCACGCTACATATAATATGTAACTTCCGGCCATAAATACTGCCCATATGGAACTTCTGAGTGCATCCCTTGACTTTTTACACCTAAAGGAAAGTTTTTTACAAAAAAATATTTTTTGAAATTTTTAGCATGTAGGTAGTAGTTTTGCATATTACGTTTAGCAGCGAACGTGTTAATAGCACCTTAAAACTCAACATCCATTGCAGAGCACCTTAAGCTCCAGGTTGCAATAGTCTAATGATACTGTGTATGCCTTAATTTTAAGTGTCAATTTTTGTTTTAAATATTTTCTTGTTTTTACTTAATATACAGAGTTAAAAATGTATAGCAACATATTTACTGAGTATTTATTTATGAATATTAATTAGGATGAGTTCTTTAATAATTGTAGCAACATGTATATCGTCATGTTATGTTGAAGGAGGCTGTGATTGTTTTTTACATGTACTTGTTTGTCTACAGTTAAAAGCACTTTTTCAACAGTATGCATGTATGACAATTGCATGTCCATCTAATTAGGACCCTCAGCGATTCCCTTATTGTTATTCCTTTACCATAGCCCTCAGAGCTTAGGAACTTACCTCCTCCAGAATTATGATGCAAAGCTGCAGGACTTGGGGGACTTTTAAAAGATCTTGTTTGCTCTGAATCCGGGTGAGGGAGGGATCTTGCAAGAAATTCTGTTACATGTTGAGTGACTTAAACGTAGAAAAACCACCTCTTCAATTAGCTTCCCAGTAAATTTAAAATAAATTATTGCCAAAACCTAGCTAGTCATCAATTTGGAGTAGGCCTATGTTTGTTGCCAGAACGAGTTTCTGGTGTCATATCCTTTGCATGTTATTCACAGAGGGAATGAACTTTACCATAAGGAATGAACTTTAGTAAGTTGCTTCACACAGGTGTGGGAAGATGGAACTTCTGGAAATATAAGTAGGGAATAAAAAAATAATCAGTCATTTGATTTTGGAGCTGAAACTCGTACAGTGGATTACATTAAATGATTGATAAAACGTGAACTTAGCTGTATGATTTGAGATCAATATATTATTAATATTTCATAAAACTCCTATGTACTGAAGGATTAATCAGTCTTTGATTCAGGATGAATTTAAAACTGATCAAAAAACTGTTAGTGATTTCATCAACATTATTACTTGGTAATATTTTTAATTTTATAATTACTTAAAGGCCTAGTTGTACACAATTCTAAGAGTTCTTAATCCGTAATATTAATGTTATTATGTTGCTTTATTGTATTGATTCTCTGATTTAACACACTTTTGTGCTATTATTTATTACCTACGGCCATCTATTTAGCACCTGTGATATCAGTAATTTTGCAGATTATCCATGATATCCTTGCAAGTCAGTTCCGCAGATAGTCGGAAGTTTACCATATAAGCAATTCAATCTTTTATGTAGCCCATTTTTTATGCAATGAGAATATAGTTGGGGAAATTACCAAAACAAAAATGTGAGAAATTATCATCTTATGATGAGCATCAACATGTTTCCAATCACTGTGAAAAGCAGTCTGATGTTTTCAGCCATTTCGCTTGCACAGACTGGAGAATGGCCCATCAACATCAGTAATTGTCTCCAGAGATGAAGCTATTACGTTTTACAAACAGATGCAGACCATTCGTCGCATTGAGACTGCCGCAGGAAACCTGTACAAGGAGAAGATTATTCGTGGATTTTGTCACTTGTATTCAGGCCAGGTATTCCATCTGATGTGTTTTATTTATTTATTTATTCATAAGACGCCGATCGTCAAGATATGGGCGAATATGGATTTAGAATGAGTATGATCTATGTGTTTTAGTATCAAGTGCTCTGACAATGTGAAAGTTGTTAATTGTTTGTATTGCATAATAGTGAAAAGTAAAATAAATGGTTCCAAATAATGGGCACCAACTTTCACACACTAATTGGCACCCCTATTAAACACTAAAAATCAAAACTTTGAACATTACCAGTTTGATTCCCAAATATGTGGTTTTTTTCATATCTCAAAACTAGTCAAGTTACAGACATGTGGTTTTTACTAAAATATTTGGAATTTTAATTCACATCTTTTTGGAAAATTGAATCAAAATCATTAGAGCCCTTTTTGAGAAAATTCCATTTTTGTATATTTTTTACCAATAAAATTAAAAAAACCTAGAATTTCCAAAAAGTAAAAAATGGTCTAGAGATATTGGCTAAATACACCTTCTTACCAGATTTTATAAAAATTGATCCATCCGTTTGGCCTCCAGCGAAGTGCACATACACACAGACAGACAGACATCCAAAATCTTTTTTCTAAAAACCACTTTTTGGATTCAGGGGCCCCTAAAATGGATTTTTAGACCAACTTGTACAACATTTTTTTGGACGATCACTGCTTAATGCTAATGCACATGGGAGAAAGTAATATGCTTTACTCACATAAGTATGACAGTGATACATGGAATAGTGTCAACATTAGATTAGATACACCGGGTTGTGGTCCTGTCACCAAGCCCACTGCGCCTAGACTCCATGGCCCTTTGCGCCCCGAGCCTGACGACAGTGTCACAAGAGACCAGTCCCCCTTATGAAGGACATGATCTCCCCGAATGTAGCCCTTCTAATATCCTCTGGTTCCAGAAAAGCAGCACCCAGAGTCCTATACCTAAGAGATGAGAGAGCTCCACAATGACAAAAGATGTGTATGGAGCTCTCCTCATCCTCCTCACAGAGCCTGCATGTAGAGTCCTCTGTTAGGCCCATAATCTTCATATGTCTGTTAAGACGATTGTGTCCGGTCAGCATTCCCGTAACCGCCCTCACCTTTGCCCGGTTACAGCTCAGCAGATCTCTGCTGTACCTGCGATCCGGTCCTTGGATAAGAGCACGAGACTGCCTGAGCACGGACTCGGTCCTCCATCTACCATCGTGTTCCTCAGAGGTCCACCTGTCAATTCTTCTTTTTACCTTTTGAAAAGGAATACCAAGAGCCGGTTCCGGCCCCAGCAGAGGGCACTTTGCCCCTCTCCTAGCCAGTGCATCGGCTCTCATTCCCATCAATACCAGCATGCCCAGGGACCCATATGAGTCTCACCTGTTTACGCTGACAAAGAGTCTCCAGGATCCCCTGGCACTCCCATACCAGCTTAGAGCTGGTACGTGGTGCCATGATCGCCTTTATCGCCGCCTGGCTGTCCGAGCAGATTGAGACTACTCCTCCGAAGCTACCTAGACGCATTTCTTCTTGTGTGGCTGTCATGATAGCCATCACCTCCGCCTGGAAGACGGTAGCATGGGCCCCTAGAGGTACAGACTGAACTTTCCGTGCCCCCCCCCCCCCCCGTACACCCCAGCACCCACGCCTTCTTCTGTAAGTGAGCCGTCTGTATACCTGACGCTTCCTTTAACTTGTGCGGGCTCGGTACTCCCCATCCACTCATCTCTGCTTGGAAGGAAGGCCCTGACCTGCCTGTCAGTTCTGCACCTAGATACCGTTAAGTCTGTTCCCATCGAAATCAACGGGTCCAGACCAATGTCCCGAGATAGTATATCCCCATGGAGTCCTGGTTGGCCAGGCAATCAGCCACCAGTCGTCCTTATTCTAAAGGCCGCTTTACAAGTCTCCCTTTTTACAAACAGGTTCATTGGGCGGAGCCCAGTGAGGACCTCCATCGCCGCCA
Source organism: Stictocephala bisonia (assembly GCA_035578905.1). NCBI lineage: Eukaryota > Metazoa > Arthropoda > Insecta > Hemiptera > Membracidae > Stictocephala > Stictocephala bisonia. Next base: position 1,087,586 of record JAQJVL010000064.1, on the reverse strand, counting down.
ATGGGGTTGTTCTAATTGCGCCTGTAATTCCTAGGCACGCCATTCTCTGACATCTGTCTAGTGTTAGCCTTGCACTGTTCTGTGCCATGGCCGGCCACCAGACAATTGCCGCATAACATAAGGAGGGCCGAAGTACACTCGTGTATAGCCAGTAAACCATGTTTGGTTTAAGACCCCACGTTGTCCCAATGACCCTCCGACAGGCCCAAAAAGCCATTCTGAACTTCCTGGCTTTCTCCTGAAGGTGCTTGAGCCAGTTCAGTTTAGCATCCAGGATAACCCCCAGATAACTAACCGACCCTGTAGCTCTTAGCTCCATATTTCCCATGGTGGGCATGTATAGGCCGTCCAGCCTCTTCTTCCTAGTGAAAAGTACAATTTCTGTCTTGTTAGGATTAACAGATAGCCCCTTATCCCTACACCACCTTTCTAGATATCTCAAGGCAGACTGGACGATGTCCGACACCGTGCTGGCAAACTTACCAACGCCCAGTATACACACATCGTCCGCGTATGCCTGAGCATATACCCCCATCCCATTCAGCGCCCTTAGTAGGTCATCAACCACCAAGGACCACAGGAGAGGGGAAAGGACGCCCCCTTGGAGGCAGCCGCTTCCGACTACAACCTGAACCGACACTTCATTCAATGTTGCCTTAGCCATTCTGCTGCGTAGGTAGGCTTCAATCCATCTGGCAATAATGCCCTTGACGCCCGTTCTAATGACAGCAGCGATCATAGACTGCAGGGAGACATTGTTGAACGCCCCCTCTATGTCCGTGAAAACACCCGGCCTTCCGCCGGATCGTCCCCACAACCCTTGTGACGAGTCTGAAGAGCCGACTCCGCAGATCTCCCAGCCATGTATGCGTGTTGGTTTGTATGGAGTGGGTTGTCTCTCAATACCCCGTCTCTCATATGCCTATCGACCAGCCTCTCCAATGTATTTAATAGAAAAGACATGAGGCTGATTTGTCTAAAATCTTTAGGTCTGGAATGTGTACCCCTTCCAGATTTGGGGATATAGACCACTTTTGCGGTCCTCCACAGCCTTGGGATAAAACCCAAGGCCAAGGAAGCCCTACAAATTGCGGTCAAGTGGGGTATGAGCGACTCCAGGCCCCTCTGCAAGTGCACAAGCAGGATGCCATCCGGTCCAGCACTCTTGAAGGGGGTGAAGCACTCAACTGCCCACGTAATCCTTTGCTCTGAAACAACCTTCTTTGCCTCACTCCATTCCCCATGCGAGACCCCGGTGCAAGCCCGCCTCACCAAAGTGGGGGGGCTCGCCGCTGGTTCCTTGACGGATCCCGGGAGGTGAGTCAAATAAAAGTTGCAAAGTCTCTTCTTCTGATCTGGTCCACTCCCCATCCTCTTTAATGAGGGGTCCCAGCCCTCCCCCAGGGTCCTTAGCCAGCACTTTGTGAAGCCTAGACATCGCTGAGGTCGTCTCTATAGAGGAACAAAAGTCTCCAGGATTTCCTGGAGAATCTGCGAACCTCTCGTCTGTAATTTCTTTGGGACTCCCAGTAGGCCAGCTAGTCGGCATCACTACCGAATCTGTTGGCCTTGCCTAGGAGCCTTCTGGTTCTCCTTCAATGGAACTCTAATTCTTGGGTCCATCTCCGGCTTCGAGCATCCCTTTGTGTAATCAAAGTGCAGTTGTTCTCATAAGAGGTGATTACGGCCTCCGTAAAGAGCCCTCTCCTCTGGGTCCTGCCCAGATCGAATCTGGCCTTTAGGAATTAGATACAGTCTGTCATACAGTTCCACCAAATAGGAGGCCCAGTCTGTCTGTCTGGGATTCCTGTACATCCTCAGTGTTGTCTGGCCCACAAGCACAAAGCAGATGTGTCTGTGGTCCGACAACGACCACATTGAGGCTGAGGCCATAGTTATGTCTATAACCTCCCTCCGAATGATGTTTGAAAAGGTTGGGGGATTACCCTTATTGAATACCAAAAGGTCGGTACCTCCCAAGTATTCTGCAAGAGCAAGGCCCCTCTCGTTCGTGTCACTGCTTCCCCAAACCTCATTGTGAGAGTTGGAGTCGCAGCCGACCACTAGCTCGAGGTTCCCACTCCGGCAGTAGTCCACCAACGCCACCATCTCTCTTGATGGTGGGAGGGTCGTCCTATCGAATGGGAGGTATACCGATGCAACCACCAGTTCCCTCCTTACGACATTGACCTCATGCAGTTTAATTATCACTGCAACCACATCTCCCCCACAGAATTCCGGTATGAGCCAACTATCTACGCCTGCAACCAAAATGGCCGCCCGCGGTTTCAGCCCACCCGATCCCCCGTAGAGCTTATATGTAGAAATGTTAAGACCCTTAATACAGTTATCCCGAATCCACGGTTCCTGAATCAGAGCAACATTAACCCCTCTATCTCTTACAGTTCTAGCTAGTATAGTAGAGGCCTCAATACTATGATTGAGGTTGGCTTGTAAAAAACTTTCCATTTCCTCCACTCCAGCACCTTGTCCCTCGGTCCCTCTCTTGCTCCGGGTAGCCCAAGCCTCTTCTTGTCTCTACCGTCGAGACGGTAGCTTTCCCTGGAACTCAAACAGAGAGAGTTAGTGCCTAAAAAGTCAAGCCCTAACCCTACATCTATCAGAGTACTTATCTTATTTAGAGGAGTTTCCTACGGGCAGCATGACTGTAGCCATGCCGACTCCGCAGTATAGCTTCCTCTGCTGAATCACCATGGCCTTCAGTGAGGCAGAGTCCACCATGACCACAAGTCTGACACCCGTAGGTGTCTCCTTACGGTCCAGTGTCCTCCACAACTCAGTCTGGAGGTTTGGGTTGAGGTGTGAAAATCTTTTTAGGTAAGTCTCTGTACTCGCCGGGGGACCCGGGACCCAGAGAAATACCTTCTTGAAGCTAGGAAGTGCATCCATACCTACTACCTTCAGTACGGGTCCCTCCCCTAACTTGATACCAGGAGAGATGGTCTTCACTCAGTCCACAGTGGACTGGTCTTCGCAGACCACCACGACAGCACCCTTCGACAGGTACATGTCCCGGATTCTTGGCAGTCAGTCCCCACCAAAGAGCCTGTACCCCTACGAGCCCACAGCAACCTGTATATCCCGGAGCTGTACCTCCTGATCTATTTTTATCAGAGGGAAACCCTCTCTCACAATTGCCACTCTCAAGCCGACCTCTGCCACTCTGGCATAGGAAGCCTTTGGCCGCTTCTCTTCTTTTGAAGATTTAGGAGTGGTTCCCTGGGGCCTAGGTTCTTCCTAGGTTGACCCTGGGTCCCCTCTCCCATAGGGGAGGCTTTTAAGCCTGGTTGGTCCGACGAATCGTCCCTACCACGCTTAGTGCCGGTTTTCCGGGCCTCAGCAGGGTTCTCTGACGTGCTCTGTGGGTTGCCCTAAACTTACCTCTAAACTTACGATATAATATACATAGTTATAAACATGTCTAAACAATAAATTAGACGTACAGTTGTCACATAGCCCAGTTTACCTATTCTCCATATATTCCCCTCACAATAAAGTGGTAGATTTAATAAACAGGTTTTTTGGATATAAAAAAAAATTGCTTTTTGTTTATGGGTTTTCCCCACTTGTGTTAAAAAATTCATTTCGAGTATAGCATGTATTTTTGTAATGATAGTTAGTCTATGTTTTTCTTAAAAATTTTGACCTTTTTTCCTTGTATCATAATGATGTCCTGAACAAGTATTTTCGTTATTTGATTTGAAACTATGACTCAGTAAGATAGCAAACTTTTTTTTAAATTACCCTGTAGTTTAAGATTTTGTTTTTGTATCTTTGAACAATAGGCGAACAAAATATGTGTATGATTTATTTTGTACTGAATTATATCACATACTTACTCATTTTTTAGTATAATTGTATTTGTAAATTTTAGGATTTAAAATTTTTTGCTTGTTTTTGCTTATTGTTGATTCTAAAGATTTTATTGAGTTGTTTTGTTGTATATCTAAGAGTTTAATGTTATACTTATCTCATTGTTTAGTTTGTTATATATTTAAAATTTGTATATCTATTATCTAATTTATTGTTATATTGTTTTTGAATTAAGGAAGTTCCCAAAAAAGTATATTATAATATATACAGGGTTTGTCCGGGAAGTAATAGGACTGAGTCGATTTAAAAAAATTTATTGAGCCACTTGTTACAATTCTTTAAATACTTTCAAAATAGGCTCCTTCTGCGTCAATGCAGTGCTACCAGCGCGATTTTCAAGCATTGAAGGCGTCACGGAAGGCATTCTCCGGAATAGCCTTGAGAGCCGCGGTGCATGCTGCTTGGATCTCCTCTGTCGTCTCAAAATGCTTGCCTTTCATCAGCCTTTTTAGGCGAGGAAACAAAAAAAAGTCCGGGGGGCCACATTTGGGCTGTAGGGCGGTTGCGGAAGCGTTGGGACGCCAGCCTTGGTCAGGTAGCTGTTCACAAGAAAGGCGGTGTGAGCTGGGGCGTTGTCGTGGTGCAACTTCCAGTCGGCTGCGATGTCTTGTCGGACCCGATGAACCCTTCGTTTGAGTCTCTTGAGCACTTCCACGTAAAACTTGGCGTTGACGGTTTGTCCAGGAGGAACAAATTCACGGTGGACGATGCCTTTGATGTCAAAAAAGACAATGAGCATCGTTTTCACTTTGGATTTGCTCATTCTTCCCTTTTTATGGGTGAGGATACGCCGTCGTGTGCCACTCGGAAGATTGCCTCTTTGTCTCGGGATCATACTCAAAGATCCATGACTCGTCACCTGTGATTACGTTATTCAAAAATTGGGGGTCACTTCCACACATGTTCAAATTTTCTTGTCACACTTCCACTCGCCGCAATTTCTGGTCGTCAGTGAGCACTTTTGGGACCATCTTCGCATACACCTTGCGCATGTTCAAATGCTGTCACAATGTCATGAACCACAGATTTTGGTAAATTTAACATCAGGGCAATTAAACGAATACTTAGTTGAGACAGTCTGAGTTCAAAACTTTGCGCACACGAGTCACATTGTCGGTGTTTGTCGAAGTCGAAGGTCTTCCAGCACGGTCTTCATCAGTGACCTCTTCCCGGCCCTCCAAAAAGGCCTTGTGCCACCGAAACACACCACTTTTTGCTAAGCAACATCTGGGTAAGCCTGCTTCATCATATCAAACGTCTCTGTCGCAGATTTATCGAGTTTCACACAGAATTTAATCGCGTACCTCTGCTCTAACGAACGCTGCATTTTCGGCTTGCACCACTCACAGAAACACGTCGTGCGAAAATGCCTGTCCTGGCTCTCTTTTAGTGCTCGGAGACAACTGACCAGCCGCTCGTTCTTTAGCTAGGAACGCCCTCTACCGAATCCAGTCGGTGCGCGCACGCTCTGAAGTACAGTCATGGCGGAAGAAAATTAGTCCTATTAAGTTCCGGACAAACCCTGTATGTATAAATATATGTTTCAAAGTAATGAATTAACACACATAATTGTAAAGAGATTATTATAGTTTTTCTCTCAATCAGCCTTGAGCTAGAGAGATATATAGAAACTGCTTGTATAAATTTTTGCAAGTAATATTTGAATTTGCTTGTTTGGCTTTAAAGAATATTATTGTTTCATAAACATACAGGGAGAATGCTGTCATTATTCTTAGTTCCTTTAAATGGCATTTTACTGATTACAAATAATTCAGATTAAGCATTATTGTAAGTAAAAGTAAGTGCAGGATACTTTTGGTTCGTTGGCATTTTTTTAGCACATACAGTAACTGACCTGCTGGTCTAGAGAATCTACTGCACTCTTGTAAACAAATACATAAATGTATACTGCTTAAAAGAATAAGTATAATGTTACTCCCGAGTAGCGTTCCAAGCTAACAGCAGAAAATTAAAATGCCATAAATGTTCATATTGTACACCACATATCCTCCAGATGTTCAAGTGAACATGAAGCACTCTTATCTGTAATTATTTTAAATTTTCCAAGACTTCATATATCCCAACTGTCATTACGTAGTAAGCTCCATATAATTTAATAATGATTCATAATAGTCCAAAAATAATGGTAAGGGGCTCTTAAATTAAAATGTACCACGTACAAATTATTTATTTTCACTATCTTGTTTGTAATGAGAGGACCAAAAATCATGAAAATTATGCAAAATTACTTGGGAAAATACATTTCAAACGTTGAAATATTATATGATAATTATAATAAATCAAAATTAATTTTGAATGTTGGTGATGTTTGAATATTTATAATTATCTTTTGTTAATTTTATTTTAACAGGAAGCATGTGCGGTGGGAATGAAGTCAGCAATGCGAGACAATGATGCCATTATCTCTGCCTACAGAGTGCACGGTTGGACGTACCTGATGGGAGTGTCAGTGTTGGGTGTGCTGGCAGAGCTGACAGGCCGCAAATCTGGCTGTGCTCGCGGCAAGGGAGGCTCCATGCATATGTACGCTAAGAACTTTTATGGAGGCAACGGTATTGTGGGAGCACAGGTGACCGCATAAAGTTAACTGACTTAAATTTCGGAACTGTTAGATGGATATATAAATTGCTCTATGTATACATACAACCTGTGAAAAAGGAGTGAAATAATTATTTAGATTTTTAACTTACTTTAACCAATAACCTTTAACAATATGTCTGTGTTTTTTTAGATTAATAACATGCAACATTTAAAACTTAAAATCTGTAACAAAAATCAAAATACCTCCTATTTTACTATTATTATCAATCAAATCATTTATTTGGTCATTATACACACAATTGGTGTTATAAGCTATGCCATAATTTTACAATATTAGAGAGATAGGACTTCAGCAAACTTACCTTAAAAGACAAGTTCACTAACATCAGAGTAGTAGTCACAAACACAAAATACACAAAAGCTCACAAATTTTCAACACCACTGGCATTTTCTTCAGGTGAGTAGAGGGAGAGAGAGAGAGACACTGAAATGACTTCCACTATTGCTGGGTAGGTGGCTGTGGTGGGGGGGTGTACATCCATAGAGCAACACTCAGGTGTAGATGCAGTATTTCAGTTAGTATATATATATAAAAATATAAATGAAGTTTGCTGATGGGGAAGGGGTTGAAGGGAAGTGGTCTATCTTATGTTCAGATTAGGTGGGTCACGGGATTTTGTTATCCATTGGTGTGCTAATTCCATCCTTCGGAGTTGGGAACTATTGGCATGGGAAGGAAGGGATCTGATTACCTTAGTGGTGTAACACTGATCAAAATTTTGATTATGGAGAAGAGTATGGGCAGAGACAGGTTTTTCAGGATTTTGGACTTTGCAATCATGTCTATGGCCATTCATGCGTTTACGAAGGGTTTCACTGGTAAGGCCAATATATTGGGCAGGACAGTGCTGGCACTGGAGTTGATAAATTAGATTGGTGGAATCACAGGAGTGGTTTCCAGGTATCTTGTAGGTTAAGGAGGTAGTGGAGCTGGTAAAAGATGTGGCTGAGAGATGAATAGGGCAGGTTTTGCAAGATTTCTTGTTACAAGGATTGGAACCGGGTGGTTGCTGGTCTTTAGGACAGGTCAGGATGTTGGGATCAGGTAACTTAGGATGGACCAGGATCTGGCGGAGGTTTTTGTTTTGTCTGAAAGTTACAGTAGGAGGTTTTTCAAGGAGATCTTTGGTGTGGGGGGAAGCTTTTAAGATGTTGAAGCCATCTTTCAGGATTTTGTTGAGTTTTTGTAGGCCATGGTGGTAATTAGTGATAAGGGGTAAGCATTGGGAACTGCTTCTGGTTTGGGGTTGGTTTTGGGACTGGGCTAAACGGATTTGGTTTTTAACAAGGTTGGTAGGGTAACCTCTCTTTTGGAAAGCACTGACAAGTTGGTTGTTGTATTGATTTAGGTTTCTGGGAGAGGAAATGATACGTTTGGCACGGGTGGCTAGGCTATAGGGTAGGGAGCGTTTAGTGTTGTTGGGGTGACAGCTGGTATAGTGAAGGTATTGTTGTTTATTGGTAGGTTTGATGTGAATATCAGTTTGAAGGACACCGTCCTCCAATCCAATTTCAACATCAAGGAAGACTATGCGTTCAGAAGAGGATTGCCAGGTGAAATTCAGTGATGAAAAGTTTTGTAGGCTTTGAAGGAAGGTTTCAAGATTGTTTTCGGAGTCAGTCCAGATCATGAAAATATCATCGATGAAACGGAGCCAGCAGAGGGGTTGGACGGGTTGTTTTTGAAGGAAAGTCTTCTCCAATTTCCCCATGAACAGGTTGGCATAGGAAGGGGCCATGCGGGTACCCATAGCGGTACCCTTGATCTGGAGGTAGTTAATGCCAGAACTTTGGAAGTGGTTTTTTTCAAGGATGAATTGAGTCAGCTGAACTAGGAAGGAAGTGCTAGGCTTGGTGTTTGGAGGGCGTGTATTGAGGAAATACTCAATAGCAGCTAAGCCATGAGCGTGGGGTATATTGGTGTACAGTGAAGTACAGTGTCCAAAACCACTTCCAAAGTTCTGGCATTAACTACCTCCAGATCAAGGGTACCGCTATGGGTACCCGCATGGCCCCTTCCTATGCCAACCTGTTCATGGGGAAATTGGAGAAGACTTTCCTTCAAAAACAACCCGTCCAACCCCTCTGCTGGCTCCGTTTCATCGATGATATTTTCATGATCTGGACTGACTCCGAAAACAATCTTGAAACCTTCCTTCAAAGCCTACAAAACTTTTCATCACTGAATTTCACCTGGCAATCCTCTTCTGAACGCATAGTCTTCCTTGATGTTGAAATTGGATTGGAGGACGGTGTCCTTCAAACTGATATTCACATCAAACCTACCAATAAACAACAATACCTTCACTATACCAGCTGTCACCCCAACAACACTAAACGCTCCCTACCCTATAGCCTAGCCACCCGTGCCAAACGTATCATTTCCTCTCCCAGAAACCTAAATCAATACAACAACCAACTTGTCAGTGCTTTCCAAAAGAGAGGTTACCCTACCAACCTTGTTAAAAACCAAATCCGTTTAGCCCAGTCCCAAAACCAACCCCAAACCAGAAGCAGTTCCCAATGCTTACCCCTTATCACTAATTACCACCATGGCCTACAAAAACTCAACAAAATCCTGAAAGATGGCTTCAACATCTTAAAAGCTTCCCCCCACACCAAAGATCTCCTTGAAAAACCTCCTACTGTAACTTTCAGACAAAACAAAAACCTCCGCCAGATCCTGGTCCATCCTAAGTTACCTGATCCCAACATCCTGACCTGTCCTAAAGACCAGCAACCACCCGGTTCCAATCCTTGTAACAAGAAATCTTGCAAAACCTGCCCTATTCATCTCTCAGCCACATCTTTTACCAGCTCCACTACCTCCTTAACCTACAAGATACCTGGAAACCACTCCTGTGATTCCACCAATCTAATTTATCAACTCCAGTGCCAGCACTGTCCTGCCCAATATATTGGCCTTACCAGTGAAACCCTTCGTAAACGCATGAATGGCCATAGACATGATTGCAAAGTCCAAAATCCTGAAAAACCTGTCTCTGCCCATACTCTTCTCCATAATCAAAATTTTGATCAGTGTTACACCACTAAGGTAATCAGATCCCTTCCTTCCCATGCCAATAGTTCCCAACTCCGAAGGATGGAATTAGCACACCAATGGATAACAAAATCCCGTGACCCACCTAATCTGAACATAAGATAGACCACTTCCCTTCAACCCCTTCCCCATCAGCAAACTTCATTTATATTTTTATATATATATACTAACTGAAATACTGCATCTACACCTGAGTGTTGCTCTATGGATGTACACCCCCCCACCACAGCCACCTACCCAGCAATAGTGGAAGTCATTTCAGTGTCTCTCTCTCTCTCCCTCTACTCACCTGAAGAAAATGCCAGTGGTGTTGAAAATTTGTGAGCTTTTGTGTATTTTGTGTTTGTGACTACTACTCTGATGTTAGTGAACTTGTCTTTTAAGGTAAGTTTGCTGAAGTCCTATCTCTCTAATATACTAATTCCTGGCCTAGTGCCCTTTAACCTAACCTATAATTTTACAATAGTAACCTGAAATACATATAATAGAAGATGCAAGCATATTTAACAGTGCATTTGCTATGTCACTAAAATTAAAATTCATATACTCTCATCTGTAGAGTAAAAAGCCATTTCTTTAACCCATTGACGACTCATCACGAGATAACTCATGACGGTCCGCCGAGACCCAAAACCACGATCACGAGTTCACCCGTGATGCTGACACTTTATATTAACAAACTATTATTTGACAGTAAATAATATTATTTGTTCCATAATACGATATATTTAGTTTCTTAAGTCTTTGAACATTATTATTTCATGACCATAACTATTAATTTGAATTTATAATATGGAATATGTCAACAAAAACACTATTTTGACATTTCAGTATTGATGCGTAACCTTGACCTTGCCTGTCGGCAGTTGGCACGCATTGTTGTTTGTTTATGTGGGGTTATTTTGACAATTGCTATGACGTTTTAGTTCAAAAACCTATTGTTGTGTATTATTCACAGCTATAACTTTATAAACTACAAACAAAAGGTTATTTATTTAGATTAGGGTTAATTATTGAAGATGTTCTATTTGTTTACAAAAAATTGCTTTATTCTATATACAATTAATACATTCTTCATTTTAGGAATTTTATTTCTAAAATTACTTTTTTATATAAATTAGAGAATATGTAGGCATAACAAATATTATAATACACACATGCCCATGTACAAAAATTGGTATTGGTATTCAAAACCCTGTTTTTGACATTAGTAGTATTTTACAAAATATTTTCTAAAAAAAATAAATGAGGTATCAAAACGAATAAAAGTTTTCCATGCAGAAAATGAAATTTTGTTCAAGAATATATTATCAAAACAAGGTATAAAACCGAATAATTATTTTTTTAAATATCCTACTTCAAAAAACGTTTTTAAAAAATTCATAAAAATGTTTTATATACACAAAATATTTGAATTTTTAGTTTTAAAAAACATTGATAACTAGTATAAATTGTAGACAATTTGTTGGGGATCATGAAAATGTAAGGGTTTAATATATTTAAACGATAAATATTTATTTAATTTATGGTGAAATATTGCACTTCCAGTATAGTTAAAGGGATTCCTTAGGGTCAGCTGACTGCATGATAACTGGGTTGCCAATGAGTTAAACCATTTAGTAAGTATGTTTTCAAAAGCAGCACTATACTTAGTTGCCGACACAGAGAGGTAATTTATTATAAAAAATATATTGCTGATACCCGTGGCTGCGCAACGATCTACCGAGCCTATTGAAAGGGGGTACAATATTTTGTATCTCCCTAGTGCTATATATATTAATAATAATCTGACATACAGTACTCAAAAATAAAATTTTTGGAATTTATGATGTTGTATCCACAAGTAGCTAAGTGGAACAGCTAATTTATTATTATTACTTTCATTATTTAAATTATGATTTTGTAAGATTAGTCTTATAAGAATATGTATTTGTTTTTTAATTTTTTTGTATGTTTGGGTGATTAGTTTTCAATGGTTCAGGTCCACATATCTTGAAAAGGTGACAGCTTATGTAGACAACGCAAAATTAAAATGGAAATAGTTATTGAGTTACAGTGACAAATAAACATTTTTTTGTTCATTTAAGCTAAGTACAACACAACTGCATTGGGAAGATATGTTAAGAATTGTAAATTGGGACTCACGACAGAAAATCAAGGCCAACACTTTGTGTGCTAGTATGGGATTAGAATCCATTGATGAGAAAGAACAGTTTCCTGGAATAGGTGTCTAAAATATATTACGTCACTAAACAATTCTCGTATAAAAACATTGTACTTACAAAATTAAATTACTTTTATTCGACTTCAAAATTGAAAAGCTCACAGGTAGAGTAGTTCGACACACAAACTTTAGAGATACTATTGTTTCTATTTTTGCAGGGGCTTATTATGCCCCAAAGTACTACTTTAAACTTAATACTTCTTTCTCGTTCGTCTGGTTTTTCCCAAAATCTGGCTTATCGGCCACCACATTTAGCCGGACCAGCGAGGTTGTGCTGTATTAAGATACTCGGTTTTAAAAATTTTTTAAATGCTTTACCATACAGCTGTTAGAAAATTATAAATGTACAAACAACCTGTCCATGAAATCAAATTATCCCTCGAAGAATGATGCAGAAATTTGCAAGTAGCCAAATAGTGGCTGATTCATTATGGTAGCATATTACTGACGGGCCTAGATAATTAATGCAGTTGCTGCTCTAAGTCTTTTTAATGTTGTATAGTAAGAATTTTGATTTTTGTTATGTTGAAAAGGTGCCTTTAGGTGTGGGAATTGCCTTTGCTGCCAAGTACCAAGGCCATGACGGTGTGTGTTTCTCTCTCTACGGTGATGGTGCAGCCAATCAAGGACAAGTGTTTGAGGTCTATAACATAGCCAAGCTGTGGAACATCCCATGCATTTTTGTTTGTGAAAACAACGGCTACGGAATGGGTACCAGTGCAGATAGGGCTGCAGCTAGCACAGCCTACTACACCCGTGGTGACTACATTCCTGGCATCTGGGTATAATTTATTTTTGAATTTGTTTTAAAACTGTATTTTGTTAGTTTAGATAATGCTGATAGTTATTTTTAGTTTTTTATTTTCCGTTCTGTTATATCCATCCACGCATATGCCAATTTTCAATTTTATTTATTTTGTATAAGTGATGGTTAAATAAATTAGTTAATTTAATTAAAAGACTTTGGTACAAAAATTAGTGAAATATGTATGTATGCAAATATGTTTTGTAGTGGTTTTTATTCCCAGTTAAAGTTATAATTTGTATAATATCCTAGTTTGTGAAGGATAATATTTTCAAAGCATTTTGTATCTTTTAAAAATACCAAACTTTCTATGAGAAACCTAGACCAGAAGAAGAAGCTTCAATTATGTTTTTACTGGATGGGATTTAATTTTCTTGAATAACTTGTTTTGGACTTTAAATATTGTTTGCTAAACTAAAAAATTATTGGTATGTTTATTTTTCACTGGGACTCTTGTTGTGTTGCTATAAGTATTTTATACATTTTTGTAGCAACTAAAAAGCAACAAACTTTACCTGTATTCGATTATATTTCCCAAGATTGATAGTGAGAAGCACTAGGCTGTGTTTAGATTCTTTGACTTTGCCCAAAAACATGTTCTAATGAATTATGATCCTTTAATATTAAACTACTGGTTTCTGTGGGTTGTACAAGTTCACAATTTAAGATTATATACATTTTAGAAAAGTAGTTTCTGTTTTGAACTTCTGCCATTGAGGGTCTGAGCAAGGCCAAGTATGAGTATTTAAAGATAAAGTCTTCTTTGAAAATAATATATACATCCTTACACTCCAAAAATAGATGTTGAAATGTTAAAAAGCAGTGTAATATTCAATAAACACTAGGGCAATTTACCTGGTAAACTTTAAGTTTAACAGTGTGTGAATTCTTACTTACTTATTGTCTCCCACTGGAACTAATGTGCCATGGTTGCCATATGGTTGGTTCGTTGCTCATTCATTAAAAAATTCCTCCAACGAATAGTAAGGCCTCTTGAGTAAGAATTCTTTTAATTTTGTCTTGAGGTGGTTTTTATCATCAATTCCGTATTTCATTTGGAATTTTATTGATTATTTTTGTACATAAGAATCTCGGTTTTTCCTGTTTTCTCGGTTGCTTTGTTTAAAAGGAGTTTGTTTTCTTTGCACCAGCTACTCATCTCGTTTAGTAGTACCTCTTGTGCATTATTCCTAAGTAGTAGTATGGTAATTCATTCTCTTCTTGAATCCAGTGGCTGCCATCATCCGCAAATAGCCAGATATTACCCGTAGTTATAGAGTTAGGCAAGTCATTTACATAGAGAAGGAACAGTACAGGGTCTAGGTTAGAACCCTGGGGCACTCCACTGTTGATCGATGGAGAGATTGGCGAGTGAAAGTGTTGAGTTATGTGAATGTGAAATACTTGCTACCTGATTTCGACCATTTAAATAAATAGCTATCCAGTTCAGAGGTTTGACACTTATACATTGTCACTTTTCTAATAACTTTGAATGTTATAGTAAGTCGAATGCTCTATTCATATCAGAATATGCCCAATTGCTCATCTATTTCATTAAGATTATCATATAAGTTGGCCGGTAGGTTAAATATTGCATCACTTGCAGACCTATTTTTTCAAAACCCATATTGGTGGCTAATCAATAGATTTTTATCGTCTAAATAGGTTATTAGTCTTCTTAAGAAGATCATTTCAAAGACTGCTACTGGTCTGTAGTTTTTAGCAAAATCCTTTTAATTATTTTTATGTATAGGGAGTCTACTTTAGACATTTTAATTCTACTTGGGAACTTACCCTGCTCAAAGGATTTATTGATAAACATAGTAAGTGGTGGCGTTATTAATTTTGTCATTACAAACTTTTGAAATGTTATAAGGTATTTCATCCCCTCCAGCACTATTCATGTGTGAATCATGATTTCAAAATAGGAAGCAGTATATAAATCATGACAGCAAATAAAATCATAAAATTAGACTGCCCTCTTCAATCCTAATTATCAACCATGGCGTGCCTCAGGTTTTTACTAACTGTAGTTATTTGTACACCTTAAATTCTAGTTTTACTCATAGATAAGATGGAATGTGTGCTCTATTAGTTAACATGTTATTTTGAAATTTGTTTATATAGGGTACTTGTAAATATTTTGTGACTATGTTAAATGAACCATTCAGTTTTTTCACCAGTAATAATGAGCAAGCGTAAGTAAGTAATATTTATCAGTATTTTATTTTTTCCTCCATATATTTTATGGATATTTATGGATATTAAATGTTTATATTATTTAAGAGCTAATTATATTTGTTAATAATTAATCATTTAAAAGTGGATATAATATGATAAACAATGTTGTACTTATATCATTATGTAGTTTTAGTATTCTAGTAATAAACTGTAAAAACATATGTACTGCTTAGCCACTCTGAGTCAGTAGCTATTTGGGACAGGTTAGTTATATAGAGAGCAACCTAATCCAAATGGGAATAGAGATTTGTAGCTGTCAGCAATACTGAGGTATTGATTTGTGGTGTGCTGATTCTATCTCAAAATACAATCCGACACTGTAACCATGATCAACAATGTTGTTACCAATACAAACGGTTAATTAAAGTAGAGATTTTAATATAGAATTGTTTATGTAACAATAAAGATTTTATAAAAGATCTATTGAGTAATCAAGAAACTATTTTGATTTCTAGGTTGATGGCATGGATGTGGTGGCCGTGAAGGAAGCCAGCAAATTCGCTATTGAGTATTGCAAGTCAGGTAAGGGACCGATAGTGCTAGAAACAGCAACATATCGCTACAGTGGCCACTCGATGAGTGACCCCGGCACATCCTACCGAACACGAGACGAGATACAAGAGGTGCGTCAGACTCGTGACCCCATCACTTCTTTCAAGGAGAAGATACTGAATTCTGGCCTGGTCACTGCTGATGAACTTAAGGTATTGATTTAAACAAATAAGCTTGATTGTCTCTTGCAGAAGTAACCTAAGAATCATTGATTTCAATTGCTGTAATACGTTATGAAGTGGATGTATACTGAACGTCTCCAGGGCGGTTTACTGGTGAGAGAGTGTACAGTATTTTATTTTTGGCCAAAAAGTGGTTCAGTCACTCATTAGAACAGATCTAATGCGCTGTTCAGTCAGAAAAAAAAAAACTTATGCAGTTTTCGTTGAGATTCCTCACTACAGTGGGCTTCCCTGATTACTCTCAGGAATATTACATAGATTTACTCTAATGTCAAGACCATCAAGAGAATCAGCAAACTTACCTGATAAGATGTCCACCAAACACAGACTTATAATACATTAAAGCTTAATAAACTATAACCTATAAAATTTCAAAATAGTACTTTACTTTTGTATGTTTTGTGGGTTTTATGTTGAGCTAAATGGTCCTATCTTCTCGGGAGAACTTTGCTGATGCTCTACCTTTTATTACATTTTCCGCTGCCTACTATTGCCCTATTAATATGTAATTATTTCACTAATTAGGTAGTCCATGCTGTTTTTCGTTTTTTTTTTTTTTTTTTTTTTTTATAGAGAATAAATACACTACAACAATAGTTAATTCTTTGTTTGATTTTTTATTCACAATAAAACATTATTAATAGATTTTTTTAAAATCCACCGAACAGCAGTTCACATGGGCAGCAGCATATCTATGAACTTAATTCAACAAGTAGTAAGCATTAAATAAATCAATTGGGGGATCAAAACTGTGACGTTCCCGTTATCAGTACAAAGCCTGAACCATAATTCTGCCATACTGGCTAATAAGAAGATAATTTGTTAGTCAGTTGCTTCTTTTAGTATGAACAGTAATTTGTTCATACTGAAAACAACATTATTATCAAACTTTCAGTTTGGTATTTATGGGTTCTCTCCCCCCCCTCCATGTGAAGTGGGTTATGCAGTATAAGGAAAAAACTGAAACGTTTTTCACATTTTTTATCTATCTATATTTTGTGAGATTGTTTCTTCCCAATGTATCATTTCTTTCTCTGTCTTGAATAAAGGTGTTAAAAAGCTGTGAAAGGATTGTACAGTAGAAGCCTCAATGTCCTTGCTCCGATTTCTTCAGCTGCAGAGTTAACCGAGGCAGTTTCTTTAATATCAAGCTTTAAGGAAGTGTGTGCAATATTACTCTGTACATTCAGTGGTTATTTTGAAATACATTGTGTTGTGTCTGCTCTGGCTGTTAGATTGAGTAATGACGTGTTGTGAAACAAACCTGCTTGCCTCGCATCAAACTGTACCCATTCCTGCTGGTTGCTGTGCACAAGCAAGTCAAATTTCATTTCAGTCTTTGTTTGACATTGATTCATGTAAGTCTCTGTGTTATTCTCTTCATTAAAAAGCCTGTTGAGTGATGATTGATTATTGTATACATTATGAGTGGTGAAAAACGAAAGAGGCGATATTAATTGTTTAAATAAATGCATAGACTCTCAGTTTAGTTCATTGTTAATATTGCCTATGCAGACATATTATGATAACATTTTTTTATATCACAATTTTATGGGATGTCAGTGCATATGCCATGCACCGCATCACATCTTAGATGAAAGACATTTTATCACAATCTCCATTTTATACGACTTCTATCATATCTGGAGTAGTATGGTCTCGCTTGTCCTGGATAATCAGATTTCTACTGTAATTTTAATTACAGATTTGCTTTTTACTTATTTGATTTTGTTTTTTAGAAACTGGATGGAGAAATAAAATCAGAAGTGGATTCTGCTGTTAAAATAGCCAAGACTGAAGCTGAAATAGGAATGGAAGAGTTGGCTGGAGATATTTATGTCAACAACTTAGAGGGTAAGATTCGTGGAACACTTCCCTGGCAGAGTTTGGAACACAAGCGAATTGGTCCAGCACTCAATGCGTAATGGAACGCAAGTGAATTGGTCTAGCACACGTAGTGCGTAAGGTTTTGCTAACAAATGTACAACTGAGATTCCTTCAACAAATCTGATTGAATTAAAGTGTTGAATGATGCATTTTTGCATCTTGAACCTTAAAAGTGTTATATTTTGTTAATTTTAAATAAATATGTTATTACTATTTGATAGTAAATTTAATATTCAAAGGACAAGCTGTTTTGCAAAGTAAATTAGTACAGAATTTTTCTGCTAAATTTATTAGCAGGTATTACTTCTGAAGTTATTTTTAATTTGATTTGCTTAATGTAATGTTGTTTACCCTATCATGAATGTACCAGGCTAAACGATTTTTAGCTGTTTAATTCTAGCCATTTTTTTTATTTAGCATTCCATAGGTATTCTTAAACTTTATTGTATGTATTTTTCAAAATTTAATTGTATTTATTTTTTAATTATATTGAAATTGTTACATTCCAGTTCACTTAGATGTTTTTATTTTTGTTGTGTTTATTTTTTAATAGCAGTAGTAAGTATACTTTGTGCATTTGTTTAGAGAAGTAGTCTGAATAACCGTAGTAAAATACTACTCTTAAAAGAATAAATCTGCTGAGAAGTTTATTACTATTTACAATGATCTTGTCTTTTATAATATTTACCTTACATCCGTGTTTTATGTACCTGGTTTACATGTTGAAATGTGAAAGTCAGGTACATGCTTTGAAACTGGGAACTAGAGTGAACCTTTCACCCCTCCCCTTTGTTATTTAATTTAAAAAAAATTTTAATGTTTATTTCATTTAAAGTAAGATAAATCAGTAGTATGATGAATTTTAAAAAAATATTTAATAACTATCCTTACAAATTTAACCTGAATTTTTTGGAGCAACTTTTTTTATTTATCTAGACAAAACATTGCTATGCCACATGATTTATTGTTTATGAATATGGATGTTTTCTAATGAATCTGTTTAATCAATATGTAAATTTTGAATAAAAAATAACAGTCCTTCCTAAATTAGTTAAGAATACAAATAAATTGAACTAGCTGTTTAACTTAGCAATATTAAGAATTAATTTATTGTCAGTGAAGTTGTTATTTAACTCAACCAAATTTATTGAATAATCCATCAGTTATGGAGAAGAATCTCAACGTTCATTTCTATATCAAATTTTATTTTAAGATGACATTTTACATTTTCTATTGTATGATTACTAACATAATTCAATACAGATATAAAAAGAAATTAGCTGACATTTAAGTGACACAAGTCCATTAAATTAGAAACAACATTATTAAAAAATAAGTTTTTTTCAATAACAAACAATGAACTTAATATTGTAAATGTTAATATAATCCTGGTATCACAGTTATTAGTAGGTATGAAGCTGGTATAAATATGACCTCCGTCAAGCTCTAATACTTGTGAAAGCTTAAATATTTATTATAGCAGAATTTGAATATTTTTGTTGTTGCATTTTTGCTTAGTTTAATCGGGTTATCCTTACCAATCTTCTCTCATTTTTAACATCAACTTTTATTTAAATTTGATACCTGTATTACACATATTTTAAAGATCCCACTGAGCTTTGATGGTGTTTAGTTATCTTCTTAACTCCTTCAAATGTGTTGTAGTTTTTCAGTGTAAAAACTAGTCATTTAAAGTTTTAATGAAGTGGTTCATTTTAGGCGCTAAAATTTAAACATGTAAGAAGGACCATTTAGATTTTACATTAGCTTTACAATGATTCATTTCCCTAGCTTTATTTAGATTTAGGTGGAACACAATACCTGTGCATTTAAAATTAGTTTATACTTACAAATAGATTTTTTTATTTTACATTAATAGGCAGTACAAACAGGGACGTCAAGAGTGACAAGATATATCATTTTATTTATGTTTCATTAACGTTCCCGATTTATAGTCTCTATTTATGATACTGTGTAGGCAGTTGTGAGATATTTGTTATTTTGTTTTTAAAAAGATGTCAATACATGTTTATTTTGTTAAAGTTTTTCTTGTGTTATTATTTAACACCCAGTTACATTTTATTTGTAGACTAGTGCCAGGATTGTTTTTTTAGCTCCTATCTACACTCAGCTGATTTGATGATTACTTATGGTTGGAACCTCTTAGAGGCCCCTACAGTAAGACCTCTTATTGTATCAGAAAAGTACGAGGGCGGTTCAATAAGTCCTTAGAATAAGATAGAAAAAGACATTTTTTCGGGTAAACTATTGTTTATTTTTCAACATAATCTCCTTTTAGCTCTATACACTTCATTAGGCGTTTCTCTAACATGGATAAGCCATTTAAAAAGTAGGATTTTGGCAATTCCTCAAAATAGGCATCAGTTTGGGCAATCACTTCTTCGTTTGACATAAAACTTTGTCCACCGAGCCATTTTTTCAAGTTTGGAAATAAGAAAAAGTCACTGGGGGCTAAATCTGGTGAATAAGGTGGATGTGGTAACAACTCATACTTTAATTCCATTATTTTTGCCATGGCAACTGCGCAGGTGTGTACACGTGCATTGTCTTGATGCAGAAGAACTTTTTTCTTTTTCAAGTGCGGACGTTTTGTCTTGATTTCTTCATTTAGTCGGTCCAATAACGATGCATAATATTCTTCAGTTATCGTTTTCCCTTTTCCAAGTAATCAATGCAGATTACTCCTTGTGCATCCCAAAAAACTGTGGCCATAACTTTGCCGGCGGATTTCACTGTCTTTGCCTTCTTTGGAGCCCGTTCGTCATCAAAAACCCACTGTTTCGACTGTTCCTTTGACTCTGGAGTGTAGTGATGGATCCATGTTTCATCTACATTTATGTATCGACGCAGAAACTCACCATGATTGCGACGTAATACTGTCAAGACAACCTTAGAATCAACCACACGAATGCGTTTATTCTCCTCTGTGAGCAAGCGCGGCACCCATCTTGCAGAGAGTTTTTTCACATTTAATTTTTCATGCAAAATTGTGAACACTGTGCCTTGTGATATGCCTGTAGCTTCAACTATTTCACGCACTTTGATTCGCTGATCACTCAAAACCATATCGTGGATTTTGTCAACCATTTCTGGGGTTGTCACTGTACGGCCACGTTTAAACTCGTTTACCCAGTTATAAACAGTTGCCAACACAGGAGCAGATGTACCATGAACAGCATCCAACTCAACTTTGATTTCCTTCGGTGTTAAGCCTTTCAAATGAAAGTGTTTAATCACAGCACGAAACTCACTTGTGTCCATCATTCTAAATAAACAAACCTTTCCTGATTCAATCAACGACAACAATGAAATCAGCTGATGAAATCAACTGAAACTTTCACAGTTGTCAAGCAATAGATGATAGTAAATAAAAATAAAACAATATTGATACTTTTTGCGACTTATCTTTTATTTTCTAAGGACTTATTGAACCGCCCTCGTATCAAGACAATTTTAGTTGGATGTCCATTAGAATGTTAAACAAACAATTTTAAGAGCACGGAGTAGATGAAGTGAGCATGGAAATGGTGAAGGCAGCAGGGGAGGTTGGGAATTAGTGATTATATCAGGTGTTGAGGGTTGTTTAGAAAGAGAAAAAGACCCCAGAAGAATGGAAGAAAGCTGTACTTATCTCAATATTCAAAAAAGGAAACATAAAACAGTGTAAAAATTATAGGGGAGTCACACTCTGTGAAAAATACGAGAAGATTCTGGATAGGAGGATAAGAGCTAGAGTGGAGAGAGGAGCAGTATGGTTTCAGAGCAGGAAGATCAACTGTGGATGTGTTTTTTCAGCGAGGCAGCTCCAGGAACGGCATTATGGATATGGGAAGGATCTACTTATGGTATTCCTGGATACAGAAAAGGTAATGATTGTATTTAGGAGCAAGGTATGGGAAGCAATGGAAAAGGAAGGAGTGGAAACATAACAAAACAATTAGCAGAGTGAAGGAAATATGTTGTCTAAGTGTGGGAGGTGAGAAAACATGTTGATTCACACAGGTTAATGGGCTGAAACAAGGCAGTTCCCTATCTGTCTTCTGTTCATTGTTGTTATGGACGACATTTCGAAGAAGGTGGCTGAAGTGGATAAAATGGGGGACATTATGTTTGCAGACACCCCAAATGTATGTTAATGACAACTAAATTTAATAAGGGTTTAGCCTTTTTATTGATGAGGTCCTCATTCCAACGGCTCCAGTAGAATGGAATAGTGACGAAATGTGATTGGCAGATCACCTTATTGTATGTAAAATTTCCAAGTGCTCGATGCGCTGACCCTCGTTCATTAATCATCTACTTATAATGAACACAATCATACTACTGTATACATAAAAGTTATACCAAATTAAATGGAAATCATGGGCAGTAGTATTTATTATATTGAAATTGATATGATAAACTAAGATGCAAATAATGACCACAAAAAATGAGTAGAATACAGATAACTGAAATTTGTCATATTTCAAAAAAATAATTAAATCTGGGCCAAATTAAATTGATTTATTCCATAAAGAAACATAATAAATTAACATCATTGTACTGGACTATTTTCATATTTTGAACCATTGCCTGCCCTGTAGGGAGTCCCACAGGGATCTATCCTAGGACCAGTCTTGTTTTTAGTATATATCAATGGCATCAAAGAATTAAATCTGTTCCAAAATCTATTTCAATTTGCAGATGACACTACTTAACTTACAACAGGCAGCACTTGTGTTGAATGGTAGAAAGAATATCATTAGCTTTCCTTTTTTTTTTTTTTTTTTTGTGGTTTTGGTTTATAACTAGTATTAATGGTAAAGTTTATTTAAGTAAGAATCTTAAATATTTTAATTTTATACACCTTATGTTATGTTTCAAATTTTTCAATAATGATCAAAGCCTAAAAATACCTAATCATAAGAAAAACTTGTTTCAGTATCAGATACCACATACAATAAATTAACTTATAGCACCTCGCTGACTCAAACTTTGCGAGTGCCGCACCATCTGAATAACAAACTAAGGCAGATGCTTATCAGTTGAAGTGGCGTAACCGATACCCCTCCACTCAGTAAACTGAATATCCTGAGTTCAATACTTTTTGCCTGAAAAAGTGTTTGATTTTGCTTTTAATGTGCAATCTTTCGAATTAAACAAATATATATATATATATATATATATATATATATAAAATAAATAATTGTTATAATTCAACCTTACCTTATTAATATTAACTGGCAATTATTTTATATTATTAAATCTATAAGAGTTATTTGTAAATAATTTATTGACGATGTCCTTTATATTAGAGACTGTAAAAAATGGCAAAGACAGGATCCTATACAATAATAACAAATATCGTGAAAGCTACGCTGTAAAGAATGGAGATCTTGTCTGGCGATGCTTAGGCAAAGTCTGTAAAGCCCAAATAAGGACTAATCCAGACAAAAATGTAATTTATTTGTCTGACGAGAAACATAACGGGCCCTACCCAGTCACTATGAGAGCCCTGACGCCCACTCCACCTCAGCAAAGACGCAAGCAGCTGCCGTCCATGGTTGAAGACTCTCCACCCCTCTCTGTTTCATTCCCTGCCTTGGATACGTCCAGCTCCGAAACCTACGCCACACTGACTACTCCCGTCACTTCTTTCGTGACCCCAGCTACACCCGAGGACCAGGCGTCAGAGATCTTCCGCGTCGAAAAAGAGATAGCCTGTCTCAAAGACGAAATGCAAAAAATCTTAGGTCACACCATTGAATCTGACAAATGTTTGCTGCTGTACACTGACCAGATTTTTGTAGTAAATTCTCCAATTTCTTTGCCTCATGTCAACCAGGCCAACCACGCATCTTCGTCAGTTGACTGTAGTGTACAGTGTGACCTCATGCCATCTTTAAATTTGTCCGTGCATGCTGCATCCACGACGGACACCAGGGATATCTCTGTACAATGCAACGCACTAGCCCAGCCCAAAGCGAACACAATCTTGCCAGACGACGAGTGTAGCGAGTTAATAACCAGTTTAAGGACGACTGTAGAAGTGCTTGGCGCAGAAAACAACTGTCTCAAACTCGAATTATAAAACTGTGCGTGTAAGGAGTCAAATCAAGCATGGCAGGAAGTCAAAAAAAAAAAAAACAAAGTTCGTAACACAAAATTACTGCAAACCTGAGAATTTGAAAAATGAAAATAAAATACTAAATAAATTCGGACCAAGGCCAGTTAAAAAAGGGCAAAGCAATCCAAATAGTAAACAAAAGCTAAATAAATCGCAAAAGTTCCGTAAAACACCTTTCCCAGTTTACAACTCTAATATAAAATCTATTATCATAAAGGGTGACAATCACACTCGTCATATCGCAAGACTAGTGGGTGATCGGATCGGCCTCAGAACTTCGGTGAGCGGGATTTGTAAACCTGGCGCTAGGCTCCTCAACGTTGTTGACCTGAACCGAGCAGCAGTTCCACCAGCGCCTGGAGCCGAACTTCACTGTGAGGTACTGATCGCCGGCTCGAACGACGTTGCCGTCGGCGCGCAGCGAAACATCTACCGCCACTTTGAGGATATTATCACTGCCCGTTCAGCCACCACTGAATTGGTAGTTGCAACCCTACCACATCGCCACGACGTGCACGATCGTCTTGGTAAATGCTTTCACTGAGAAACTTGCAGCCCGATACAACATCCCAGTGCTGAACCTTGACAGAATGGACCGAAAATATTTTACCACACACGGCCAATACCTCTCGATGCGGGGCAAGAGGCTGCTGGCGGATATGGTGGTGAGGAGCTTTTCAACTGAAAGTCGACGACCCGTCCCCCGAAAACCTGTGATGAACCTCTCATTGCCGCCTTCACCCGGCCCATTCACGCTGCGGTACGACACATACGCCGAAGCCGTCACTAGCTCCAGGCCAGTGGTTTTGCAGCCCCCTACCCACGAAGATGTTCCATCTCCTTTGTTGACTGGAGAACATATTGTAAATTCAAGTGTTTTATCTTTTTTAGTGATCCCCACACAAGTCAACGAGAAAAAATTTTAAAAAGCAACAATTTAAAAACCACATTCAAAATTTAAAATCTGAAATACCCAAGGAAAACATTAATATCAGAACGCACAGTACGCAACTAACAAACTGGACATATTAACCTTTTATGCAAAGAACTCCATCCAGACGTACTGGTTCTGTCAGAAATTGGCTTCAGCAACAGTAATATATAGTTCTGTAAACTTGAGAACTACACACTAGCAAACAGCTTCTGTCGGACCTCCCTCAAAGGGGGAGGTGTCGCAATATTTACAAAAAATAGTTACAAGTTTATACCCTTCAAAATTCGACTGAAAAAGATTTTGAAGTAACAGCTATAAAGCTGCTTACAGAGACAAAAAGCATTATTATTATTATTGGCTTATACATGTCTCCTAGTGGCAATATAAATGATTTTTTTTATCGCAAGTGGGTGTCAAATTAATTAACAGCTTACCTAAAGAAATTAAAATTGCTCCAAATTCAAAAATATTTAAGACCCACTTGAGAGACGTAATGTTGTCCCAGGCTTTTTACAGCATCTCTCGCTGTAATTATATATGGGCTGTAATTATAAAGTGCTAGGACAGTAATGTATTTCCTGGCATTTTGTCGTGATGTCGTGTGCTAGGAAATACTACAAAATGTGGTTCCTAGCACACGACTGGGAGACCAACTTAATTGGCTAGACACATCCCGTTGACTGTTGTGGGAGTTTCAAACATTATAGGTAGATTTGTGTGAATGCCCTCCTTGTATGTATGTTTGTGTGTATTTATTGTTATGAATGATTGGTTAAATTAAAGCCTTAGGTTAATTAATTTTAATACTGACGTTTGCGATAAAATGTTTTTTATATTGTTCATGCAATAAAGGAAAAAAACTAAATAATTACCTTTTATTAAGAATAACATAGCTGGCCGTCTCAGGACCGTACTGTTTAAAATTAAAAAATAGGTGCTGTGATCATTAATTTATAATACAGTAAATTCAGATTCTCGTGTCTTCATAATGATCATGTATTACTCTAAAAACCCATTGTAATTACTAATTTGCTACCGCAAGAGTAATTATTATTACCACAAGATTCTCGTGCTGATTATTATACACTGTGGACAATATATATTTATATGTGAAAGCATAGACCTTCTAGAAGGTCTATGCTTCTATTATACCTTCTGTTATAATAGAAGGTCTATGCTAATAGTATAAAAGTCAAACTACTCTCTGCTAAAAGTAAATTGAATAGGAACTAATTGTTTATCGCCTATTTGGCGGGAAGAAGAAGTTTTTAAACAAACACTAAACTGACAAAACCTAACCTACTTTAACCATAACCTAAATGAACTGAAATATTGTAATTTCTCACCAGGGATTGAATAATTTTTCATTTTGGAATTGTTTTGTAATTTTTTTCAACAGGTTTATTGTATATGTGTGTTTGTAACAAAGCATAATCATGTATTGGAGATTGGTATTTACAATATTGAAAGAAAGTAACTTGTATTTGTGTTGTCTGTGTTCATTTGAATGGAATAGCTTATAGATTTGACTGAATTTTTGAAAAAAATGGACCTCAAGTGTTTGAAATGTAACAATAAATTTACAGAAATAGACATCAGTGATGTGTATGCAACTTCATGTGGACATCTTTTTCATTGTCAGTGCCTTATGCATTGGTTGGAAAGGTAGGCCAAGATACTTGTTATAATTTTATTCATTTTGTATAGCCTAAGCTTGAATATTTTTTATTATTAAACATTAGATTAGTGATGTATAAGGCAAATGAGTGTGGTTGGGTAAAGTTAACCTATTGTAAACTAACATATGGTCTTCCAAAAGTGTTGTAATCTGTTATAGGCCTAGACTATAGTGACATTATCAGAACATTGAAATTAATGTTTCCTGGCCTATGTGCTGTTATGATTTGAAGGAAACAATCTCTATTTAAAATTGTAATAAAACAGAGATGACAAAGTAGCATTCATTTCACAAACTCTGAGTGTTATAATCAAATTAAAATTGCATTTCATCCACTATCATAGGCCTTTTAGGAAGCCAAGAAATAATTCAATAGAAATAGCAAGCTATTATAATTTATCTCAAAAGAGAAAGACAGAATTGCATTACCAAATGGTAGTCTAATTATCCAGTTTGTAAGTTAATCACCAAACAAAATATGATAACAGACTGAAATATGTCAAGAATTGGCAGTTTTTTCACAATATGATACCTTTCATTCTATTGGATTGTTTTTTCTGGTGGGGGTAATTGTGAACAAACCTTATTACTCTTAAAACCTTTAAAATGAAAAGAAAGGTTAATTAAGTTACTTGTAACCATTTTCTACATTCAGTTAAAATATTAACGACTTTTGAGAGCTTTAAGGGTATTAAACATTTATTTAAAAAAATAACCTTATATTTTGTTACGTCATGTAGGTTGGTAGTAGGTTTGAAAACAATTTTTAATTATATTTTGTTCTGTACAGTTTTATTTAAAATAGTCATCATCCTGTTAAATACATCCAGGAATTTAAATAGGATTTAAAAACTTAACTATTTTAAAAATAGTTTAAGCTTCCAAAACCTTTTTTTAAATTAATAATACCTAATTCACATCGGGGTAACTGTGAATGTCATATAAAAAAATCTAGTGATTAAGACTTTTTTATACTTTATTATCAGTACATTCAATATTTCTATGTGATTATACTTTTGTAGGTACCAGTATTAAGTTTTGGTTTTAATTTGTCCTTTTTGTCACTAACGTTATTTTTTGGAATTTTGAAAACTGACAAGACGCTTTTGGAAGGGATAAATGTGAATGTAAAATTCATTGATCATTACATTGAGGGGTTTTGTGGACAGTTTTTAATGCTCTTTATTCTCAATTCCCCAGATTAAATCAGAAGTGACTATAAATAGGTTTTCTGAAGCTATTCATATTTACCCCAGAAATCAATAAAATAAAATATTAATACCGGACCGGGGAATTGTGAATATTCAATAAATTTCTTACTATCAATTAGAATTATCTAAACATTTAGGACTTAATAAATAAGATATATGTAGAAATTGCTTCACATTTTTATTTGTTTCAATAAATAAACCAGTTTTTCTGAAAAAGTGTTTTTAAGTCAACTTAGCAAAAACTATTCACAATTACCCCGGTCAACCCTACCTAATAAAAAATATAAAAATTAATATCATAATTTCAATTTTTTTAATAACAGCTAAACCAGAATTTAATAATAGTTTATAAATAAGCCTACTATACAAGTCCTAAGTTGTATCTACTCATTAAAATCTGTACAATTATTAACCTATATATTTTTCAGGTCTTAATGTATGCCAAAGATAATTTAAATCTATTTCAAAAAAGACAAAACATACACAATCATAAGACTAGAAATAGAATCAATCTGGATATTCCTCATCATAGGCTTACCCTTACAGGCAAGTCCTATAAAATTAATTGCGTTACATTTTTTAATAAGCTCCCCGAGATGGCTTGGACCATACCACGTAATAAATTTAAAACTGTCATTTATAACTGGCTTCTTAATAATCCATTCTATTCTATTTCCGAGTTTCTAGAGTCTGACTTGAACATAACTTTTTGTAATGTGTAACTGTAATAGTCTTTTCTGTTTTCTGTTTTAAGTACTGTATAGATTAATTTAAATGTGTGTATGTTGAAGAGTAATTTATTGTAAAATTTTAATATATGGTAATTATTGTTGAATTTTAATATATGGTAGTTTTGTTGTTGAATTTTATTATGTGGTTGTTTATTGTTAAATTTTAATATAGCCTATAGTGATTTATTGTAGCTTTAATGTATAGTGATTTATATATAAGCAAATTTTGACAGAGTGCAACTGCCTAACTGTATTGTTTTAGATTAGATTTGTACTTTTAAATATGACATGTCCTATTCAAACTTGTGTTTGTCAACGGAATAAACGATTCTTGATTCTTGATTCTTGATTCTTGATTCTTGAATGAGTTATGGTAATTTATTTATTGGTATATTTGGCAATGCTGCACCATATTAAAAAACATTACATAGTTTGGCTGCTTGTTACAATATCAAACGTAGGCCTACATGAACGTTACTAAACAGATACTTCATTATCATCTAAAAGTAAATATAAGTTATATATACTAGGCCTAGTTGGAAAGGGAGGTGATAATGTTAACAAAGAAATAGCTCTAATGTCAACAAAATCACTAATGAAAGACAAACGTTAAATATAAATCACACAGAGATAAACCTATAGCAACAACAAATGAAACAAGATAACCTTCCAACAGCAATAATATGCATACAAATAATAAAGATATAAAACTCATAGAGTAAACCAGAATATTGTCCTAAAGATATTTGTGTAAGTTATTATTCTATTTAATTTTGTATGTTATGAGGCCTATTGTATTTATCTTTTTAGACAAGTTTTCTGGTTTCAAATCTCTTATATCGCAATATATACAAACAATGTGTTTACTGATCACTAAATCTGCAGAGCGACTAAACACGGATTTTGATGAAATTCAAGTGAGATTTTAGGAGTACTTTTTGTTAGGACTTGATGTATAATCAAAAGCTTACTGTAAAAATACCAAATTATTTATTGAAAACTCGGTCTGACAAAGACTGGTCTCATGAGTAAGAATAAGAAGATTTTAATATGTCTGTCAGTCGGTGGTAGCTCCAACTCTAAATTTTACTAGAAATAGATGTAGTTGTTTTATATGATTCAGAGTAGAGATACAGATTAATATGGGAAGTTTACCTGAACTAAAATTCCTTAATGATAGATTTTGAAGATTATCAACAAAAATTGTTCCTTTTTCAGATCACAGACTTGTCCTTATTGTACAGAAAATCAGTCATTCCAAGATGTTCTCAAAATCTATTTTGGTCTAGCTGATATATCACAAAAGAACTCACAAGAACTAAAAACTAAACTTCACTCTGTAAGCGATGAACTTCAAGAAAAAAGTGATGACTTAAAAAGTCTAAAAGCTGAGACTGCAAAATTGAAAATTAGGAAAAAAGAATTAAGGTACGTTATTGAAGAAAACAGGTATGTTCTTCTTCTTTTTAGGAAACAGACTAATGATTTCATTGCATTTTTGTTCAGTTCTCATTTCAAATATAATTAAAAGTTACGCTCTGATAATGAAAATGTTGGATTCAAAAGATTCGGCACTGGTGGTACAGTGCTGTAACCCAGCTACTTGGGGAAAAAGTGTTTGGGAGATTGTAGGCAATAGGTTCTATGCTCGGATCGCCACAGCGTCCGCTCAATGGTTATCATCGACATGGACACTACTAGAGAAGTCTGGGGTGTCCATGTTGGGTGGTAGTCAAGGTTCAGATGTTGTGTAGGGGAGAGAACTGAGTGTCAGACTTGTCAGTTAGCTGAAAATCAGACCAACACTACTTGGTTCATATTCCACGTAAATCTGTAGGTCCCATAGTTGCCCTGACTATTGGGCTATTAATAATTACAACAATGGCTCCACTCATTCATCTTCACTCGTCACACTTATTCACCCCTCATATTCGCCCATATCTCTACGATCAGCATCTTAGAAATTAATAATGAGTCGGTCATAAAGTTCTTGTGGCTTTCTGAGGTCTGAGTAATTTGCAACAACGGTTTAAAATTTTGATGCATTTGTATATAAATATACATTTACAGAAATAAAAATTAAAGTAACAAAATTTGAAAGGAGAAGTAGCAACAAGAGCTCAAATGTTCAGCCAATTTTAACAATTTTCTTTTAAAGACTATATGGTACTGATCAATATACTGGGGGAAAACTTGTTAGTTTTCACTGATCATTTTAGTGTCGATTCAGATTTCAAAGAGGTTTTTTTGGCTCTTGAATAATGAAATAATGAATAATAATAATAATAATGAATTAAATAATCAATGAATATATTGATCTGTTCAATCTCAGATTCAATAATTTTAACTCCACTCAATCAACATAATGGACAACATTTTAATAATTTATCTTCCTCCATGAACTTATTAAAAAATTATGAGTACAAACACTATGATTTAAATAGTTCAGCCAAATTTAACTCAATTTACATGTACAATTATTATTTTACAAGAAATATTTCAGTATGTTTAATTTGCTGGCTAAAACTGATAATGTCACCTGTTTTATTCTAGTCTACTGTTAATTATGTGACAAATCAAATGTGTGTTTTACTTTTCTTACATTTACAGGAAAGTTTATGAATGATAAATTTGTTGACTTGGTACAGACACTATAGAGATTCAGGAGATATTTATTAAAATCTTCAAAGATTAAAAGTTCTGCAAATTAAAACAAGCGAAAGACCAACTAAATGAAAATTAGAATAGAGTCTTACCTACAAATATTGCCATACTAATTTAAAAATAAATTATATCTAGTCAAATCAATTTTATTGCAGAAACTTCTGAGTTAATCAGCAGCTTTACAAAAGTAAACATTTAAATTCTTAAAATCTACAATATTAATACAAATACTACAAAATTAAACAAACCAAAAACAATTAATTACAAACATTTACTTTGACTAAATCAATCATTTTTTACTGTGTAACCATAAGTAGTACAATAGTCATAATATTATGTAATAAAACATCTATTGAAAGTCTTTTGATACTCTTAAAGACTAGGTTCTGGTACAGCTCACTATCCAAAAGAACATTTTTAGTCAGAGTTTTAAAGTTCTTAGCTGCTAATTGTTTTATCTGAGCTGGGAGCAGATTGAACAATCTTATCTTAAGGGAGAGTTTTTGTTTTTTAAAAGAAGGCTTTGCAGATTGTGTGGGGAATGGATTGTGCTGAAAGCTGTAGAGGGCACTTTGGGATAGAGGACACCCTAACCCTGCCATCACTTTTTATTTACTTTTCTTCAATTTATATATTTTAAAATAAATCACATTTCATAAATTCAAATCACCAAATAAATACAAGAAACATTACACAACTATGTAGTTCCAGAAGAATTTAACTAAAAGTGTGTCGAAACTCAATTTTTTATCAAGGCCCTTTAATTTACAATAAATTGCCTAATGGCATAAATAATTCATCAAGTGTTCCAACTTTTAAACATAGTTTAAGACGTTATTTGTAGTGTAGAGCCCTCTACAATGTGTTTGATTTATGAGATGTCCCTGTATGACGGGGGAGGGATGTTCCTGAACGTACAGTGCATTTAGTTGCTACACTAGTGTTTGTTTGTACCATATACCATACTAAATAAATAAATATTGTAATTGTTAACTATTTTACTTACGGTACACCCAAAAATGTATATGTTTCTATGGTGTCAATGAAGAATTTTAATTTAATCCAATCTGAAATGGATCACAAGTTTGAGAATCAGTCAGTCGGCATCAGTTAATAAGAAAATTATGTTTTCCTTTTGTGTCATGATTGTTAACCTGGGGAACCTGGCTGTCGGCGTCTCATATATAACAATATAAGAATGTAAGAATAAGTATATGTTGTCTGTCCTTCACATATATCAATAGAGTCATCACATAGAGGAAGGGGAGAGTGAGTTTTCCCACCCTCTTAAAGCTCCCATAACAAGACTGCCTGTAGTCAAGTCCACAGAAAATGCAAATGGCAATCTGTACTTTTACATAACACTTCTAGGAGTGCCCAGTTGTTTTTAATATATATATATATATATATATATATATATATATATATATATATATATATATATATATATTTATTTATTTATTTATTTATTTATT